>CM028882.1:27034832-27039832 GCA_016801885.1 Toxotes chatareus
ATGGAGAACGTGATGAGAACGTGATGCAGAGCGTGATGGAGAACGTGATGGAGAGTGTGATGGAGAACATGATGAGAGCGTGATGGAGAACGTGATGGAGAGTGTGATGGAGAGTATGATGGAGAGTGTGATGGAGAACATGATGAGAGCGTGATGGAGAGCGTGATGGAGAACGTGATGGAGAGTGTGATGGAGAACGTGATGTGAACATGATGAGAACGTGATGGAGAGCGTGATGTGAACATGATGCAGAGCGTGATGGAGAGTATGATGGAGAACGTGATGGAGAGCGTGATGGAGAGCGTGATGTGAACATGATGCAGAGCGTGATGGAGAGCGTGATGTGAACATGATGAGAACGTGATGGAGAACGTGATGAGAACGTGATGGAGAGCGTGATGTGAACATGATGGAGAGCGTGATGGAGAGCGTGATGTGAACATGATGGAGAGCGTGATGGAGAACGTGATGGAGAGCGTGATGGAGAGCGTGATGTGAACATGATGGAGAGCGTGATGGAGAACGTGATGGAGAGCGTGATGGAGAGCGTGATGTGAACATGATGGAGAGCGTGATGGAGAACGTGATGGAGAGCGTGATGGAGAGCGTGATGAGAACATGATGAGAACGTGATGGAGAACGTGATGTGAACATGATGGAGAGCGTGATGGAGAGCGTGATGTGAACATGATGGAGAGCGTGATGGAGAACGTGATGGAGAGCGTGATGTGAACATGATGGAGAGCGTGATGTGAACGTGATGGAGAACATGATGAGAGTGTGATGGAGAACGTGATGGAGAGCGTGATGGAGAGCGTGATGGAGAACGTGATGGAGAACATGATGTGAACGTGATGGAGAGCGTGATGTGAACGTGATGGAGAACATGATGAGAGCGTGATGTGAACGTGATGGAGAACATGATGAGAGTGTGATGGAGAACATGATGTGAACGTGATGGAGAGCGTGATGTGAACGTGATGGAGAACATGATGAGAGTGTGATGGAGAGCGTGATGTGAACATGATGCAGAGCATGATGGAGAACGTGATGGAGAACATGATGAGAGCGTGATGGAACCTGACTGCTGTGTTGGTTTGGCGTGTTGATGCGGCGAAGGTTCAGTCTCCTGATGTTTCCTTTCCATGATCCTCAGCGTTTATTCGTCAGCCTGGCTCACTGTGGGTTCCACCCTCACACTCTGCTGTCTGAGCCCGAGCCGCTCACACAGAACCACTTCCTGACAGAACCAGATTCCAGATTTAGACCAGAGGAAGTGAAAGGTCCACTGAGAGCTGCAGCAGTAATGAAATCCTCAGTCTGTTTCCATTCAGAGGAAACTGAACCAACATGTGGTGAATCCATCAGCCGAGCTGCTTCAGACGCTCAGCTCAGCCTCTGGGATTCCTCGGGTCTGTGTGGAAATGGACTTTCACACAGTTTTAAGCTGTGGCGGTTTTGATTTTGTCCCAAACCTGTGAAGTGTTCTGGGTAACAGCAGCAGATTAATGTGACCATGGAAGCAGCGAGCTCGCTCTGAGCTACGACCCGACAGGAAGCTGCTGCTTTCAGAGGCTTCATTTCCTAATGAGCTGGTTCCTCCTGTGTTAATACTCAGACTGACGGTGCTTATTGTGAGGCTGCACTCATCAAACTGAAAATGAATTAAGCAGTTTCTGGTTCTGCAGCTTCTCAGAGCGCCCTGTCTGTCTGTCTGTCTGAGTCCAGGAAATACCAACAGATCCCTGCAACCTGAAAATAACTTCCAGACCTCACCAGCCAATCACAGCTCTGCCCTGGAGCCTGGAAACACCAGGGATACGACGGAAATTATATATTTATTTACTGAATGAACATACAACATACAGATAAACACAGTTATCAGTAATGTCCGCAGGATAAATACCAAGCAAACGGCTGCATCACGTCAGGACACGTGAACAATCTCTACATGAGAAAAACATGAGAAAAGTTGAAGTTTCAAGGCAACTTTGTGTGTGTGTGTGTGTGTGTGTGTTACACAACAAAGTTCTGCTCAAAAGCAGCAGCTGCAGTTCCTCGGATGACCGCAGGTCTTCCTCCCGCCCGACAGGGGGCGACAGAGCAGCTCGGAGACTGAAGGTGTGTGCAGGCTGTGTTTACATGTTGCTGAGCTTCCTTTAGCCTGTGCGGAGCGGTGAGATGAGCTGTAATACTCTTTAATTCACCGGAATAACACGTCTTTACTTTAAAGAATAGTTCTGTGTTTAATGTCTTCCAAAGCGCGGAGATAAAGCTCTGATGCCCGGCTCCGTTTGCCCGGACAAGCTGCTAACCTTAGCCAAACCACGGGACGGGGACGTGCGAGACCTGGATTAGAAATCTGCGAATTTAAAGGTTGTTTGATTATCAACACAGGAACAACTTTTATATAACGTGAATTAAAAGCTTATAGGGATGTAAGAATACCAATATTACATTTGGCTTAGATGTCAAACAGTTAACATAACTTATGTCTGATATCTTTTCAATTTTGTCTGTTTTAACTGACGAAGGAGGCGAAAGTCATCGTCAGAGAACTGGATGGGGACCAGCGATATGAGCTCTTTTAAAATTTCATGATATTTTAACAGAGTTCTTCATAGATGAACTGTAGTTGCTTATGAAGGTAATAGGCAGTTTGTTAAAGTGCTGTGTTTAAGTGCTGTTTGTAACTTTGAGACTGGATTCATTTGATGCAGGAGTTAGTTCATTCATGCAGCTGTAGCTTCAACTCTAACAGTAGTTTATTACTTTTACTGTCAGTCAGTACTTTTTCGGGGGGGTTATATAAATATCACAAAGTCAGCGATTGAGTACTATTTTTAAAAACCCTGTTTTAGGGTCAATGTTGGTGCATTGAGGTCAGAGGTCAGCTGGTCCTGCCTTCATCATGGTCAAGCAGCAGAGGAGGACAGACAGGTGAGACGTTTGTCTCTCAGTTTCAGTCTCTCTCACACTGAGGCCTTCATGTTCCTCCTCACTTCATGCATTTTACAGTGAAGCAGCTGCGGACAGTGAACACACCAGGGTTTTCTGTGTAGCATCTGAGTACAAAGGTTCCCTGAGATATTAAGACAAAGCAGACTGATATTTCAACAAGACGCCCAGGTTTTCCTGCTGTCAGTGTCAGTGTGTGTCAGTGTCAGAGTGTGTCAGTGTGTGTCTGTGTCAGTGTGTCAGTGTGTGTGTGTCAGTGTGTGTCTGTGTCAGTGTGTGTCAGTGTGTGTCAGTGTGTGTCAGTGTGTGTCAGTGTGTGTCAGTGTCAGTGTGTGTGTCAGTGTGTCAGTGTGTGTCAGTGTGTGTCAGTGTGTGTGTGTCAGTGTGTCAGTGTGTGTGTGTGTCAGTGTGTGTGTGTGTGTCAGTGTGTGTCAGTGTGTGTCAGTGTCAGTGTGTGTCAGTGTGTCAGTGTGTGTCAGTGTGTGTGTCAGTGTGTCAGTGTGTCAGTCAGTGTGTCAGTGTGTGTGTCAGTGTGTGTCAGTGTGTCAGTGTGTGTCAGTGTGTGTGTCAGTGTGTCAGTGTGTGTGTGTGTGTGTGTGTGTGTGTGTCAGTGTGTGTCAGTGTGTGTCAGTGTGTCAGTGTGTGTCAGTGTCAGTGTGTGTCAGTGTGTCAGTGTCAGTGTGTGTCAGTGTGTGTGTGTGTCAGTGTGTGTCAGTGTGTCAGTGTGTCAGTGTGTGTCAGTGTCAGTGTGTGTCAGTGTGTGTCAGTGTCAGAGTGTGTCAGTGTGTGTCAGTGTCAGTGTGTGTCAGTGTGTGTCAGTGTGTGTCAGAGTGTGTCAGTGTGTGTCAGTGTCAGAGTGTGTCAGTGTCAGTGTGTGTCAGTGTGTGTCAGTGTCAGAGTGTGTCAGAGTGTGTCAGTGTGTGTCTGTGTCAGTGTGTGTCTGAAGAGGAGCTGAAGGTGAAGCTGTTTGGTAAATGAGACTACAGTCGTGTGATATTAAAGAAAAGCTGCTGCCTCTTCTGATCTGATGTGATGTGACTGTGTGTTCTCCATCAGACCACATCAGACCAGGTCTGGGTCAGACAGCACTGTACCTGCACTTGTCCAATCTGGACCAGATTAATAGAGAGTAGAGGCTGTGTAATATTCAGTAGACTCCATTAAGTAGACCTGGTCTGGGTGGAGGAAAGTTTTACTGGTTGGACTGAAGTGAAGCATCAGCTCTTGGCATCTGGTCATTCCCTCTGTCTCTGTTCTCCTGCAGGTGTTTTCTACCTGCAGCAGGTAACAGTGTGGCGCAGGTTCGATTCCCTGTTGGCCCTGTACAGAGGAGACAGACTCCGCCTTACCAGGTACAGATGAGGACAAAATTATGGGGGGTTAATAATTTGAATCAACTGTAGATGAAACAAACTCAACCCCCCCGCCCCCATCACCACCACTACCACCACGTCTAGGTGTTTTTCACTCTTTTATTTTTAAAGGGTTCTGGCAGGAAGTGGGTGGCTTCAGGAACAGGAAGCACTGAGAGCCGGCAGTACTGCAGCAGCTCCACCACCACAGAAGAAGAGAGAGGAGATGACAGTGGGGACCTGGGACCTGATGGAGGTTCAGGAGAGACAAAGAGGGCAAAATTGGACGGGTCAGTCAGAGACTTTCAGCTTCAGAGCGTTTCATTAATGTGCCAGTGCAGATGTTTCCATCCAGCTGTGTCTGGAAAAGAATGGGTGAAGAGTGTGGACATGCAGCGAAGCAACAGAAAGAAAAGACAGTGAACATTTTCCCGTTGAATGTTTCCCACAGAACTGAGGAGCCTGCAGCTCCGACCCCGAGGTCATGTGATCAGCCAGCGAGCGAGAGCTGCTCTGCAGGAGGTGAGCTGCTCTCACCACAACATGCAACATCCTCTGCTCCTGAATGGGATCACATTCACAGTGTGTGTGTGTGTGTTATCAGATGGTGTTTCATCCAGACTTCCTCCTGTTGGCCAGCAGGGGTCAGCAGAGCACAGTGAGGACAGCAGAGCAGCTGAGGTAATGAAA
>CM028882.1:27044832-27062332 GCA_016801885.1 Toxotes chatareus
ACACACAGACACACACACACACACACACACACACACACACACACACACACACACACACAGACACACACACACACAGACACACAGACACACACAGACACAAAGACAGACACAGACACACACACACACACACACACACACACACACACACACACACACACACACACACACAGACACAAAGACAGACACAGACACACACACACACACACACACACACACACACACACACACACACACACACACACACACACACACACACACACACACACAGACACACACACATACAGCTGATTGTTGCTTTGTGTTTCAGACTCACAGAGCTCGGAGGAGAAACGAGGAGGGAGGAGAAACATGAGGACGAGGACACAGCTTCTCCGACCTGACCCTCTCAGACCGTATCCCAGCATGCATCTGTGCATTCAGGCTGGAAACGGATTGATTGATTATTGCCTGACGGTGTCGAGGCTGCTGTTTCTCCAGAGGAGAAGTGAAAGGCCCAGAGTGCAGAGATGAGCTTCATTTATTCAGAGACGAGCACACACACACACACACACACACACACCTGCTGAACCTGCCATCGAGCAGCGTGTCAGCTGTTCCTCAGGTACATTCTGATTGGTTAATGATTCAGTTTCTCACTGGTGCTTTGTTCATGTATATTTATTGAATTTAATAAAGCTTCATCAGTTGTGAATAATCCCAGTCGTGTGTGGTTAGCAGCGTCAGGCCGAGTCCGTCGGGTCACTTCTCTCTCTCGTCTTCTTCTTCTCTCTTTATTGACGGCAGGCTGCTGTAGGTTTTGGTCCAGTAGGTAACGTATTCAGATCTCAGGTCATAGCTGAAGAGACCAGATGAGACAAATTACAGTCACAACATGCTGAATCATCGCCTGTCTTCACTGCAGCTTCCTTTGTAATTATATTCTAACACAGTAGAGTGTCGAGTGGACGGAGGAGCGCAGTCAGCCGTGAGAGCAGACGACGCGCTGACGTGATGATAACACAGTAAACTGAGAAGCTGTGGGCGAGTGCAGCAGGAGAACTGAGAACCTGACAGCACATCAGAACACAGCAGAGTCAAATACTAAAGACTTCATTCAAATATATTCCAGTACAGTACACGAGTAAGAGTATGGAGGACAGGAGAATAGAGTCCAGTACAGTCTGTTCATCAGAACAGAACACAGTAGAAAACAGTAGAGAATGGCTGAGGTGCAGCGGGAGCTGTCTCATGATGATGAAGTAGAACACAGTAGAACTGAGGAGAACCAGGTGTGGTACCTGACAGAGGACTTGCTGATCTTGTGGTTGATGGTCAGGAAGGGTTGGTGGTATTTGGTGAAGGAGGGCCAGGGAACTGGGACTCTGCTGTCGCCTCTACTGGGATCACTGGACAGGAGGATAGATGTTAGAGATCCATCACATCCTACAGCTGTTAGTGATGTAGGTGAGTCAGGAACAGCAGCTTTAGAAACGTCTGCCATATTAGGCACTTCCACATTAGATCAGATAAATCTGTCTTTGGAAACAGGATCTGTTCCACAGGCTTTTAATGCTGCACTTATCAAACCTTTACTGACAAACCTTCTCTGGACCCCAGCACTTTAGCAAACTATAGACCTATATCCAATCCCCCTGAGCACAGGATCTACTAACTGTTCTGGGATCTGAATGCTGTCCCTCTAACATCGTCCACTTCCTGTGTGTATCATGTTCTATATGCTGCATGTCCTCCTCCTCCTCTCCTCCATTCCCAGCTGTCCTATCTTCCTCCTCTTCCTCCTTTCACCCAGCCCAGCCATCAGCAGGAGGCTCCCCCATATGAGCCGGGTTCTGCTCAGTATTTCCAGGTCAGAGGTAGACCTGATTGTACTCAGATGTGTTGACCTGCGTATGTGTGCAGTGCATGCTGGGAGTTTACCCGGTCCTGGCAAAGTTGGTCCAGTATGCGATCATGTACCCAGACAGGTCCCGGTGTCGTGGAAAGTAGACCAGCGGGGTGGAGAAGGGTTTACCAAACAGGTACTGCAGGTCCTCGGCGTGCTCCGCCTCCACCCAGCGAGGGAATCCTGGGATACGAGTCTTCATGTTGAACAGGTATGAGTAGGTACGGGCTCCACTGAGGGACAATTAACAGGAAAACACGAGAGGTAAATTCAGGTTAGTTTTTAAATTTTAAATGGAACATAACCGCAAACTCTGTGCGCCTCGCGGCAAGACCGTTCCAGGTTCGAGCCCTGGTCTGGGCAGTCCCTGTGCCTGTGTGGGTTTTCTCTGGGTGCTCCAGCTTCCACCCCAGAATCACAGGGGCCAGAGCCACAGGGGTTTCCAGCCAGTGGCACAAGGGCATCCGGCACAAAACAACGCGCCAAATTTGAAACATGCAAATCGCCAGTTTCAGATGATTCGCTGTGGCGACCCCCTGATGGGGAACAGCCGAAAGTGGATAAACTAATGGAACATAAGCTCAAACTCAGGTGTAGAACCAAACTCAGACCACACCCATCTGCAGCAAGTTTTTTAACCTGGATCTTTGACCAATCAGATCTGACCTGGAGTTGTTAGCATGGAGTTGGAGGGCGATCTGAGTCGGGACCAGGAACAGAAAGTCAGACTCGATGTCTGCCACGGTCTTCTTCACCACCTGCTGCTCCGGAGCTGACCCCCAGTGAGACGAGTAAACGCTGTAGGCCGAGTCGATGGCGGCGTTCCCCTTCTCTTTGGTCAGACCGGCCAGCAGACCCTTCACGTCCTCCCTGAGGACACAGGAGGAAAAACGCTGCTTAACCAGCATCATGATTTACTCAGTTGTTTGGAAATGTAATTGTAGTCCTCTGGTCCTGGCTTGTATTAGTTTATGGTGTTTTGTAGGCCCATGCAGACTCTGTCCACCATGTCAGCACTCACACTGCGGTGCTGGCATTTCTGTTGTTGATCGAAGGGACGTCCACGCCTGCGAAAATGTGTCCATCCATGCTGTTGACTCCGGCCATGTAATCAAACTGAGCAGCGTTATGGAACAAACGACTCGGTTCATCAGGGATGAAATCACCATCAACCACCGGAGACAGTTCAAGGAGGTCCATGACCACACCTACAGACAGACAGAGACAGACAGGGACAGAGACAGAAATTTCCATGTCTCTCATCTCAATTTCAGAATTTGAGTTTTGTTTGTCACATGAACAATCTGACGATCAGAAAACATCACACACTATTCACCTTTGTTCTTCTCTGCGTTTCTCCCTCATTAAACTATAGAGAGAAAATTCAAAAACACCAGTGAACACTAGCCTGCCGTTAGCCTGTCATTAGCCTGATGTTAGCCTGATGTGAGACTGTTAGCTTGCTGTTAGCCTGCTGTTAGCCTGCCGTTAGCCTGCCATTAGCCTGATGTTAGCCTGATGTGAGACTGTTAGCTTGCTGTTAGCCTGATGTGAGACTGATGTTAGCTTGCTGTTAGCCTGAAGTTAGGCTGATGTTAGCCTGCCGTTTGTCTGACATTAGCCTGACGTTTGCCTGATGTGAGACTGACAGAGGACAGTGGGACTGTTCTTCTTCATTTTGAATCTGAATTCTGCCCCCTACTGGTCACACACTGCTTTTCATTACAGGTTGTGGGTCAGTTAATGCAGATGTGTTTGCAGATGTTTTGGTCCCGTCCTGCTGGTCTCACCTTTTCCAAGAATAAGCAGCACGTTGATTTTTCCCGCCATGGTGAGACCGACCGGGTCGCTCATCTTCAAACACGTTATCATCTCGTCCTCGTTACTCCTCTGACAGCCGACCTTACGGGCGATCTGCACAAACAACATCACACACATCTGAATCATCTGCAGTCAGCACGGTGACCTCAGCACGACCCACAGGTTCATGGCCCAGGTAAACCAGCTGACTTGTGACACCTTTAGGAAGGTTTCACTCCGTGACACATGCACGTGTTCATGGTTTTTAAACAGGACAAAGCTGGACGAGCAGAATCAATAACAGAGGCTCAGCTCAGAGTGAAGGTGACGCTTGCTCAGGTTTTCAGGTGATGAAGTGCAGCAGAGTGTTTGAGAACCTTCTTGGTGAGAGCCATGGGGTTCTTCTGCAGAGCCCAGGGACTGAGAGCTACACCGCACTGTGTGATCGCCCTGCGGAATAACCCTTTACTGTAGGGAGACAGCATCTGAGAGGGAGACAGGCAGAGAGACAGACAGGTGGACAGAGACAGAGAACTCTTTAATAGAAGCTTATTTCCCCCGGAGAAACAGAAACTGATGATTTTAATGTAAAGAGTGATGAGGTAACAGGTCATGATGAGTCTCTGTGTCATGCTCACTCGCAGTTGTGAGTTTGAGCGTCAGAATTCAAAATTTAAATGTCTTTAACCTCTGACCTGGAAGCTGACACTGGCGGCTCCGGCCGATTGGCCGAAGATGGTGATGTTGTCAGGGTTTCCTCCGAACGCCTCGATGTTCCTGTGGACCCAGGAGATGGCAGCGTGCTGATCCCACAGGCCATAGTTACCTGAGAGGTAACAGGGCTTTAAAACTCGCTGCTGGTTCACGGTGAAAGATTCTGACTTTGTGCTTTTGCGGGGACAGTCAGATTCTACTCAGCAGCTTCGAGCCAACAAACTCTGGGACGAATATGATGAAGGTTCACACCTGAGCTACACCTGTGGTCCTCACCATCTGTCATCACAACAAACAGACCGTGGTGGACTCTGTCCAACTCATCACATCTGAGGAGCCTTTAGCAACTGAGCTAACAGCCACAGTTTATCAGCTAACACACTGATACGACAGCAAACACACACCACACCTCTGACGTGTGTGTGTGTGTGTGTGTGTGTGTGTGTGTGAAATCACCAGCAGGCAGCGAAACACCAACCCCCCGAAAACAGCCTGTCAGACGATTCATCAAGAATCAGCACTCAGCCGTTTAATTCACATTTTCTGGTTAAATGTGTGGAAGCATCTCGCAGCTTGTTTTAATAATCAATCATCAAGCAATAATCAATAGAAGATCGCATGGTTCATTTTACATCAAGTAACCTTCAGGATCCAGAACCTTATATTCACTCCATCATTCAGAGATGAAACTTTTTGTCTGTGTGACACAAACAGTCAAGGTTTGTTGTTTGTTTGTTGTTTTTGTTTGTTGTTTGTTTGTTGTTTGTTCCTCTCTGTGTGTCCTGAGAGGTGGGAGTTATGCGTTTGCTTTTCCTGGAAATGTTGAATTATAAATACAACTTTAACAACAGTTTGCAATAATAACAATAACAGTGTTGTTGTTGTTTTGGTCAGACCTGGCAGTCGGGCGTCTCCGGTGCTCAGGAAACCCAGCGTACCGACCCTGTAGTTCACTGTGACGACAATGACCCCGCCTCTGTCGGCCATCTCCTTCCCGTCGTACAGAGAGTCTCCGAGAATCGCCACGTCGTTAGACGCCCCCAACAGGAAGGCACCTCCGAACAGGAACACCATCACTGGGAGGTTGGTGGACACTGGAGACAAAGAGCGGGAAGGTTAGAGAGGGGAGGGGGTTCACTGATCTGCTGCCGAAGGATTTTCACAAAAACAAGTTTTATTTTAAATTATTTTCAATGTTTTTTCACTGAACCCAGAAGAAACAATTAATCATTTTCATGTTCAGGAGCTGAACTTAAATCTCTGCTCTGGATGTAAAGTAACATTTAAATCTGAATTGTATGAAGTAATGTCCTGTCTGACTGCATGTGAACTGTGATGGTAGACAAACTGACCTCTGACCTCTGTCTGCATTAGAAGATATTGAAGCTTAAATGATGGAAAGTTTGACATGAGAAGGACTGACAGAGGTGGTGTGTGTGTGTTTGTGTGTGTGCGTGCGTGCGTGTGTGTGTGTGTGCGTGTGTGCATGCGTGCGTGCGTGTGTGCGTGCGTGAGTGTGTGTGAGTTTGTGTGTGTGCGTGTGTGCGTGCGTGCGTGTGTGTGTGTGTGTGTGCGCGTGTGTGTGTTACCTACATGATCGTCCTTGTGGAACAAAGATGTTCAGGTAGAGACAGTCCTCGCTGCCCTGGGTTTTTGTCTGCAGCAGTGTCACCTGCAGGCAGCGATCCCGATACTTTGTGGCTTTCAGGATTCCTGGAAACGACAGTCACCGTCTGTGAATCTGCTCTGGTAGCAGAAAGTTCCCATGTGTTTTGGCCGACTTCAGTGTAAAACACTTTTTTTGTCAAATTTCTGTAGCTTTCATAAACAGTGAACTTCCTGTTGTCCATAAGATTTGGGGAAAAACATCTCTTTATATATATATTATATAATATAAATATATAATATGTTCTATAAATGTAGTTGTTTGCTGTTTCCTTTAAGTTTGTTCTGTTGAATTTAACTTAAATTACTACAGTACCCATGAGCCTCAGTGGCTGTTGCTATGGACAGGACTCCACTTATGTGCAGAACCAAACCTCACAGCTGCTGCATTGATCCAGAAGTCAAAGGTCAACCTCTGACTTCAGCCCACCATCGGCCGCACAACCAAGAGGCTGACGCTCTCTGATGGGATGGTTTGTAAAGCATGGAATTCTGGGATCTGTAGTTGTTATGGAGTCAGGCTGGATGAAGTGTGAGTTATGTATCAGTGAGTTACCGCTCCATCCGGGATGTGGCTTTGGTTTCTCCCACTTTCCAGGGACATCAGCGAAGGGGATTCCTTTGAAGACGTCCACCTTCCTGAAGAGTCCCATCCGGTGGCTCGTCCCCTCCACCTGCCCCCCCTCCGTCTGTACCACACCCAGCTACACACACATAGACACACAAACACATACACAGCGTTCAGGTGTTTGATACACAGACAGGTCTCCGTGAGAGTGAAGCTGCCAAAGTCATTTCAGTCACTGAACTTTGGTTTGGTTTGCTCAGCTCTAACAGTTCCCCCTAATCCACTGACACCTGAACGGAAGCAGCGAGGTTGTGTATTCACCTTTGCAGCTGAGGCCGAGTTCAGCCAGACACCGAACAGAACCACCACCAGCAGCATCATGTTCACCTGTCTGTCACCGAGATTCAAAACACCGGCTACTATTTATACTGTGTTTTCTGATGGAAAGCTCTTATCTCCAACAGGCCTGCTGCTGGCAAACATTCAGTCCTCCCCGCTGTTTAAAACCTTTTCAGACCTGGACTCATGAGAACAGGAGGAAACAGGCAGCAGCTTCAGAAAGTCCTCAGATCCCTTCACTTCATTCTGTTGTAGATTTAAATTTAAATGGATAAAAGTGCCATTTTCATCAGTTTACACTTGATAACCCAGAATGACAAAGTGAAATTTTGCAAATTTATAGAAAATCTAAAAGTGAAATTTCTCAATTAGAAAAGTTTTCAGAGCCTTTTCTCCAAACTGTGCGCAGACTTCCTGTTCCTTTGATTATCCTTGAGCTGTGCCTGGAACCTGATTGGAGTTCACCTGTGACAGAGTGACAGGTGACTGACTGAATGTAGTTCAGAAAGTCTGAATTCACATCAGGACAAAAACGGTGAAGTCCAAGGAGCTCTGTGTGGAGCTCCGTGATAACACTGTGGTGAGGCTTGGATCAGGGCAAAGGTTAAAACCATCTCTAAAGAGTCCAGGAGCTGAGACTGGGGTGACGGTTCACCTCTGTGGACGGACCTGAAGGTGGCTGTTCACAGACACTTCCCATCCCGCCTCATGGAGGCTGAGTGGATCCAAAATAATAATTTCCCCCTGGATCAATGAAATTTGATCTTATTTTATCGTGATAATGTCAAATGGCCGAGGTGTAGAATCATCCTCTGCTGCTCTGCTCCACTTTTATTTTGTCCTGTTTTAATTTGAACTGACTTTAAGGTAAAAGTTGCCCAAGAAGCTGCAGAGTTTTTATCATCAGCACACACTGAAAACACACACAGCTGCTGCTCTCACACACACTGACAAACATACACTAACAACAAACCACCACAGGTCACTGAAGGACTTTGTTTCTTTTCTACTTTAATTCATTTAATTTTTGCCTGTCCTCGTGTTTTCTCAGCAGAAACGCTCCGATAGTTTACGTCTATTTACTTATGAACTTATTTTATGTTTTGTATTAGTGATAATGTTCGATCCTTGATCCAATAAGTGAATAAATATGTAAAATGAAATTAGTCTACTGTTCCTCTGTCCCTGTACAGATGTTGAAGCAGAACAAAACACTCTACTAAAATATATCCAGGAAAAAGAGAAAACGACGTAATTTACTTTGTAAACTCACTAATAAATAACGTCACACGTGGTAAATGCTACTTTATCAGTGAATCTTTTCTCCTCTCTCAGTTGAAGCTCCTTTTTCCCACCGTGAACGCGTCTTGACGTTGATTGACAGGTGCAGGTGTCAGTTTACTGCAGGGGGCGGGGCTTCGTGTTGCTCAACATGGCTGCGCCCTGATCGGATCAACAGGTCTGAAGGTAACACGATTTTTCTGACCTTAAACTTTGTTTTAAAGTTTGTTTTTGCGCTAATAAGCCGCGAATTCACCGGAAATTATGCAACAATCGCGGGACAGGAAGAAACCGCGGTCAGAGGCTCTGTTAGCTAACACACTGCACACTGTTTGCATGTGAGCGTAGCACTGAGCTGTTAGCATGTTAGCTTAGTAGTGAGTTAGCTGATTTGAAGTATGAGTCTGAGCAGGAAGTGGTCGTGATGCTAACGGTTAGCCTCAGCACATGGAAATGGTCTCAGTGACGTCACAGACTCTTATTACATAACGTCGGTGACGTCAGAGACAGTAAACGTTTTGTCTCATGTTTATCAGTTTTACACTAAGAGACGTTTTATTAATTAAAGTTTTAATTGAAGTTTGTGCGGAGGCGGAGTCACGTGACAGACAGGTCAAACAGTTTAACCTGAGCCAGATGTTCATCTGATTCACCTCAGTCACAGCTGCTCATGGTCCTCTGGCCGCTGACCGCTGAAGATTTGAAAAAATGCGACTAAACTCTGAAAAACTCTGCTTATCAGACGACTTTTAGCTTTAACTTTGTGTCTAAAGTCTGGAAACGAGCGGGAGGATTTACTGTGACTCCAGACACACACTCGGATCAGAAATGTTTTTATCAGTGTTGTTATGAGTAAAATGGCAAAGACACACATATGATAATAAAATAATACAAACCAAACCAAACCATATTAATAATGACTGTTATATCACCTGTCTGTCCTCCTGTGTATTGATGGATGTTTTCTCATTCTCTCACACTCACCTGTCACCTGTCAAACACTTATCACTGTGGACATAGTGAGGAAGTTCAGTTGTGAAACATGATGTCATCCATAGCAACAGTTTGACCCCGCCCCCTGTCTTATCACAGGTGCTCTCTCAGGTGTTCACCATGTCCAGGGAGCAGGTGAGTATCAGTGAGCTCCTGCTCTCATTGGACAGTTCAGAGCTGCAAGAGGTGGAGCAAGTTAGAGCGGCAGTCAACCAGCAGCTGAGTACAGGTGAGTCCACCTGCAGAGTGTTTGAGTAAAGGTTCAACAGGTCCTCGTTTACTTCCTGTTACTTCCCCCCGTGCCTGTCTCTACCTGTCTCTACTGTCTCAGACAGAGGAGGTGCCGTCCTGTCCTCTCTGGTGGAGTATTATCTGGACTCTTCGTCCTCTCAGGCCGTGCTCCTCCTGTCCTCCATCAGAGAGCCTCATCACAAGGTGAGCACCGTCTCTCACACTGTGCAGGTGAGTTTATCTTCCTGCAGCTAACAGTTCTGGTTATTTTAAACATCCACCAGCCCCTGCTGGAGAAGCTGAATGAGTCTCTGAACAGACCTGGGACCAGACTGGCTGGTCTCACCCTGCTGGGTCACCTGATCCGGAAACAGCCTCCATGGGTTCATCATATCAGCCGCTCAGCCCTGCTGCCGTCCCTGCTGCGCTGCCTGAAGGTAACAATGCTGATGCTAACTCATACTGATGCTAACTGGTCTTCATGGTCACACACACACACACACACACACACTACAGGCCAAAGGTTTGGAACAAGATCAAATTTATCCTAAAACAAATCCTGGTTTCTCTGTTGTACTAAACGTACATCAGAACACGTTGCTGCTGTAATGATCGGGTGTTTGGGCAGAGTAACCTCCTCTGGCTCTAACAGCAGCACGGCACAAACGAGGCGCTCGTTTTTTAAGGTCTGTGCTTCCTTCAGTTCATCAGTGAGAGACTGCTGCTTCACTTTTCTGACTCATCGATCCAGTTCTTCCCACACAAGCTCAGTTGAGAGAGGTCTGGAGACTGAGGGGCCAAAGCATCTTTTGAAGAACACCTTCCTCTTCTGTCTTGTGTGGGTAACAGAGCTTGGAGGAACGCTGAGGGTCGTTATCTTGCTGCAAAACAAACGTTCGACCCAAGTCTCCGTCCAGATGGAACTGATGGAAATGATGCTGGAGGACGGAGTGGTACGGTTCTTTCCTCATGATATGCTTTACTTCAGACAAATCTCCTACTCTGTCACTTGCAGAACACCCCACACCATGGCACCACCACCTCCATGCTTCATTATGGGTGTTACACATTTTGCTTTAAGACGTTCACCAGTTTGTCTGCGGTCGTAGAAACAGCTGCAGCTCAAAGCTTCATCCAGGTATATGTGTTACATGGTAATAACAGCTTTTCAAGATCCAACTACAGTGACCGAGCTCTTCATCAGCAGCTCTTCATCAGCAGCTCCTCATCAGCAGCTCCTCATCAGCAGCTCCTCATCAGCAGCTCTTCATCAGCAGCTCCTCATCAGCAGCTCTTCATCAGCAGCTCTTCATCAGCAGCTCCTCATCAGCAGCTCTTCATCAGCAGCTCCTCATCAGCAGCTCTTCATCAGCAGCTCCTCATCAGCAGCTCTTCATCAGAAGCTCCTCATCAGCAGCTCCTCATCAGAAGCTCCTCATCAGCAGCTCTTCATCAGCAGCTCCTCATCAGCAGCTCTTCATCAGCAGCTCTTCATCAGCAGCTCCTCATCAGCAGCTCTTCATCAGCAGCTCCTCATCAGCAGCTCCTCATCAGCAGCTCTTCATCAGCAGCTCTTCATCAGCAGCTCCTCATCAGCAGCTCTTCATCAGCAGCTCCTCATCAGCAGCTCTTCATCAGCAGCTCCTCATCAGCAGCTCTTCATCAGAAGCTCCTCATCAGCAGCTCCTCATCAGAAGCTCCTCATCAGCAGCTCTTCATCAGCAGCTCCTCATCAGCAGCTCTTCATCAGCAGCTCTTCATCAGCAGCTCCTCATCAGCAGCTCTTCCTCTTCCTCATCCTGTGGGATGTGGGCTGATAAAGTTCCCCTCAGGCTGTAAACCCCAGGTTCCTGCAGCAGAACAGTCCCAGTCATTTCTCTGCCTGTGAGCAGCTGACACTGTACAGCTGTTTATTGTGTTGTGGTTGTGTTTCCTCAGACGGACGGTGATGTTGTGGTCCTGATTAGCGCAGTCCTGGTCCTCATCACTCTGTTACCCATGATCCCTCAAGCTGGGAAGCAACACATCTACGACTTCTTTGACGTGTTTGGACGTCTTGCGTCCTGGAGCTACAGAAACCCCGGTAACACACACACACACACACACACAGCCAGCACTGAAGTTGGGTCTTTGATGTTTAAATCTACCCTCTGCGGCTCTGAGACCTCTCAGACCAAACATGACATGAATGAAATGAGTGTGTTTGCATGTGCTGATGTACAGTAAAACAGTTTAGTGTTTGAACAACACTCATCTGATGTTTTATATTTTGCTCTCGATCAGAAACATGAGAATCCTCCTGTGCTCTGATTGGTCCGTGCAGTCAGTGGGGCGTTCTGACTGGCTGGTTGTTGTCTCCTGCAGGTCATGTACCTGTTGTCCACCTAGTCCACCTCCACGCAGGTGTGTACTCTCTGTTCCACCGTCTGTACGGGATGTTCCCCTGTAACTTCATCTCCTACCTGAGGCTCCACTACAGCATGAAGGAGAACCTGGACACCTTCCAGGAGATCGTCAAGGTCAGTGCAGACCAGCAGAAACCAGTATAGACCAACAAAGTTCAGCAGAGACCACTGGCCAGCGGCCAGGACACAGCAGACAAACTGTATTTCTGTCATTATTACATTTTCTTCATATTTCTATAATCCTTTGGATGATTCAGCCTGAGAGAGAACGACCTCCTGATAGCTGCAGAACCTCATTCAGAATCCTGCTGTTTTTAAGCTTCCTTCAGTGTCACAGTGATCCAGTGAGAGGAGTCTGTCCATCCATGGTTCACTGCAGACAGGAGCTGATCACAGCTGATTCAGCTGCTGTCACTGGGACAGTTGGACTGAAGGGACACAGATACAGGATAAAAACAGTAGCTCACAGCTGATTCGCTGAATCAATGGTAACACCAGACTTTAGTTTACAGCCACCAAAGCTTTAAACCAGACCAATGAAGTGTCGCTCTAAAACATGGAAGAACAGAAGCACAGCTGTGACTGTGAATGATGACTGATCACTGATGAACGGTGGCAGTGGGAAGCTCAGCAGCCGTAGACCTGAGCAGCTGCTGGACTGGTTTCCAGTGCTGCTGCCAGAGTCGGCCTGACACACACACACAGAAATAGCTGCTGTAAATAGCAGCTGCTGCTTTTCTCAGATAACAGGAGCTGAAAGACTCCAGCAGAGGTTCAGGGCTCTCACCTGTCAGCTGCTTTGCTTCGTTTAGACCAAAGGTTCCCAGGCTGTTCGTACACGCCCCCCTTCAGAAGCCAGAATAAAGTTCACCACCACCACCACCCTGTGTATTAATCATTAACAGTGATAAGAGCAGCGACTCAGGAAACCTGTGTTGGATTTTGGGTAAATAAACGTCAGCATCAACAAACGCTTATGTTTATTTTTATTTTCTCCACATGAATCAGATTCATCCAGCTTAGTTTCACTCCATGTTTCCCCCTGGTCATCCACACACCCCTGTGCTGTGGCTCTGTGTCCCCCCCAGGGGGGTCCGCCCCCAGTTTGACAACCACTGGTTTAGACTGAAGGGAAAAACTCTGCTCACTGATGTCGTCTCTGTCTGTCTTTGTCTCTCAGCCCATGTTGGAACAGGTCAGGGTTCATCCTGAGCTGGTCACAGGGACTCAGGACTATGAGCTGGACCCATCCAGGTCAGTGACAGTCGAGAGACAGAACCCAAACCGGAAGCTGCTCTGGGTTAGCGGCTCGCTAATGTAGCTTCAGTTGGTTTCCTTTCACTCACACAGACAGCAGAAAGCTGGGGTTCACAGCTCATGCTTGACATATTTGGGTGTCATCAAAGCAAACTGTTTGACCGTAAGGTCCATTGAGTAGCTGTTCTGGAGCTTTTGACCATATCACATGTTCCTGCATGTCTCTGAGGTCAGGACTGAAACTGAAGCTCTTAAAGTGGTCAGAACAGTGGAGTAGCTGCGTCTACTGAGGACGAGTGAAAGCTCCGGAACAGCTACTAAACTGACTTCAAAAAACACAGACTGTCAAAATAAATGACAGGTGTTCCACCTGTCATTTATTTTGACAGTCAGAGGCACGCAAAACACATGATGTTTCTGATGTTATGTAAAAATCAGTGGAATAACCAAAACGTCCTGTCTCAGGTGGAGGTGTTACGAAGTCCATGACATTGTGATAGAGTGCTCCAGAGTGTCTCTGGACCCTCTGGAGTCTTCCTGTGAGGAGGACATTTACTCCTCCCTGAGAGACCCCCCTTCTTCCTCCTCTTCCTCACCCAGACCTCCCCCACAGTCCTTCCCTCAGCCTGTCCTGGACGTGACCAGCAGCCCTCACAGCACAGAGACGGTCAGCAGCTCAGGTCAGTGGGATTAAAGGTGAAGAGGTGGACATCACCTCTGGTCTCCTGCTTTAAAATGACTTTCACGTCTTCATCAGTCGCAGTTTGAAGAAACGTCTTAATAAGTTTGAACACATTTTACAGAGTTGACCCTGAATTTGGGGTTAATCAGTGAACCTGTCATTTTTAATGGGTTACCAGCATAAGGTGTGAAACTTAATACGCTGAGTGGATGGGATGGATGGATGAGTGGATGGATTGATGGATGGGTGGATGAGTGAATGGGTTTCTGGGATGGGATTCTGTATGATTTGTAATGTGTCTGTTGACAGGAAGTTCGGTCCGTCCTTTGCTGTCTGGATGTCTGACTCTGCCCCAGCTGACGTTCAACACGTCCTGCTCTCAGGTAAATCAGCCTCGTCCCACTCACTGAGCACCACCTGCTTCTTCATTAATAAGCATTAGATCCATTCATGTTCTAAATTAATGTTACAAACAGCTTCACATGAACAAGACACTGATCTGTTCAGTGTAATCACACAGGGATCATGTGAAGCTCTAAACCTTAGTGACTTCGTGAGAACCAGGTCCGGAGAACCGGGTCCGGACAGTTTCCTTTTCACTCTTTTGAAGACGTGTTCTCACCTGCAGGAAATACTCAGGAAATACTGTGGTACAGGTGAGGGGTGGAGCCTGCAGAGCATGAATTCTCTGACAGTGATCTGCTCAGTGGGACGTTGCAGGGACTCAGTACCAGCGAGCTGTGAGGGTGACGTGTGCTTCAGGTCCGGTTCAGCTGACCGGGACGTTCCTCCGGCTGATGTCTTCAGAGGTTCCGGGCTGCAGAGCGTGAAATATCTACGGTTCACGCTGAACTTTTAAAACACTGATCATTTATTCCACGATCGGTGTGGAGCCTTGTGAACGCGATCGATTCTGATCAGACCCGGATCATCTCCAATGACACCAGTGTTTCTGTGCTCAGGCTGAGGACGTCACATGGAGCCCGTCGTCTCACTGTGGTTTGTCCACGCCCCCACCTGAACCTGCTGCTACAGGCTCCGCCCATCCCCTGAGCGGAACCACCTCTATCTCAGGTGAGACACACACACAGACATATATATATATATATATATGTACACTGGAAATATATATGTGCCGGCAGTGAACGCACCTCAGTCCTGACACTGTCAGGCACAGGTCGTTTGCTGGTTGGACGAGAGCATCATGTACAGTAAAAATGTGGAAAAACAAACAGCACGTAAAACCACCTGAAAGGATTCAGGTTTAACTCCTGCTGTAAAAGCTGTCCTCTGTCCCTGCTGGTCACTGTCACTGTCTGGAAGAGACAAATTTGGACTTGTGAACCTGAAACCCATTTGTTTTACCAGGTGTGAAATGTCCCTCAGCAGCCTCCATCCCTGTAACACCACTGACTGAAGAGAAGTACGATGGAGGCGTACCTCCTGACAACAACAACCAGGTGAGATCGACATCACACGAAGACTCTGACCTCTGTGCTCTGCGGTGGAAGGCTTTTATTGTGAAGGACTCTGTCTTTGTACTCACAGGTGAAGCAGCAGCCAATCACAGAGCTGGAGGAGAGAGGCCAGAGTGATGTCATCAGCAGCAGCGGTGAAGGTGACTGATCTGTGTTGCGGCTGTTTTTAAACTGAGCTCGATGCTCCGAGTGATCGGCGGCGTCCTCGGACACAGCTGAGCACTCAGACCCTGGACTGTTGGCACGAGCAGGATCCTGAGCCATCTGCAGCTCAGCAGAAATCCAGATCCTTCAGACCAGGCTACGGTTTTCCAGCCTTCAGCTGGTTCAGCTGAGGCCATGTCCACCGCAGCCTCAGGTCTCTGGTCTGGACTCACAGGACTGGACCCTGATGTGGTCTCTGCTGCTGACGGAGAGACCCAGAGTTTTAGTTTAACCCATGTGACGGTGTCGTGCCTCCAGGTCTGGACAAAGTCCACTTGTCATTTATTTTCTTACTGTCCCTCTCTGTCTGTCTCCAGAGGTCAGATCGGAGGAGTCCCAGCCTGTCCGCTCCTCCACCTCCTCACAGCCCGTCCTCTTCACCTCCACCCCCAACAGGGACGAGTTGTCCTCAGGTTCATCTCTCACCCGTCCTCCCTCCTCCATCTCACTCTGCTTCACCCCCCCTCACCCCTCCACCACCTCCACCCACAGATCAGAGGAGGGAGACCCTGCCCTGTTTGGCCCCTCCCACTCCGATCAAAGTCCCGCCCCTCCATATGAACCCCTGTTTGAGCTGGCTCTGCCTCGAGCCGCCACCCTCTTCATCGGGAGGAAGACACAGGTAAAGTGAACTAGACTGAGCTGGTCTGTGCTTACGTATCAGAGTATCACAGGATATCACATGATATCACAGAGTATCACAGGATATCACATGATATCACAGAGTATCACAGGATATCACAGAGTATCGCAGGATATCACAGAGTATCACAGAGTATCACATGATATCACAGGATATCACAGAGTATCACAGGATATCGCAGGATATCACAGAGTATCACAGGATATCACAGAGTATCACAGGATATCACAGGATATCACAGAGTATCACAGAGTATCACAGGATATCACATGATATCACAGAGTATCACAGGATATCACAGAGTATCGCAGGATATCACAGAGTATCACAGGATATCACAGAGTATCACAGAGTATCACATGATATCACAGAGTATCACAGAGTATCACATGATATCACAGAGTATCACAGGATATCACAGAGTATCACAGGATATCACAGGATATCACAGAGTATCACATGATATCACAGAGTATCACAGAGTATCACAGGATATCATTCATTTTTCCTCAGAAAACCACAGAACTCATATTTTTCTCAGTTTTGGTCTCAGACTGTAAGCACTCACAGCTTTGTTCTCGTAATATTCAGACTTTTAAAACTCCTAAAACTGTTGTTCTAATTTATGAGGAGCCTTTTCAGTTATAACAGCAAATGCAATCAGCTTAAATATTTATAAATATTTATTTTTACTAGAAAAAGAAAGAAACAAAAATAGATCCATCAAATTGAAAATAAGCTGCAACTAATCTTTGTCTTTATCATTGATCAGTGTCTTGGTCCTGTTGTGGCTTGTTCTGTCCTGCAGGAGGTGCTAGAGAGAGCAAGAGAGAAAGGAGTGGGAGGAGGAGTGGAGGGGGAGGACAGGGAGGAGGATCAGACCTCCGTCTCCCCTCTGGAGGTTCTGGACCAGCTGATTGTCCACGGACACGACGCCCACGAACGCCTCAGCAGGAGGTGAGACACCAAAGAGGCAGAACTCTGAGCTTCTGCAGCTCCACAAGTGTTTCCACGTTAAACCCAAAGCAGCACAGTTTCAGTGCAGCGATGCCTCCAGAGAGAAACTGATTCAGAGCAGAGTCAGAGTCTGACGAGGTCCAGGTTGGACAGTAAGGGACAGAGCAGGACGGAGACCTTCGCTGCTGCAACCAGCAAGTTCTGGAGCAACTTTTTAATCTTGTGTGTTTTTGAATACGTTTCTAAAATCTGGGACAGAGCCAGAGACCGACGAATTCTCTCCACGTCTTTTACCCACTCAGCACTTCAGCTTCTGGACTCATGGGGGCGCTAGTCTGCATGTAGCCTGTTAAACATGACTGTCTATAATACAGTATCACTGAACATGTGTCGCGACATGT
>CM028882.1:27067332-27097332 GCA_016801885.1 Toxotes chatareus
AGTGTGATCTGAGTCTGATCTGAGTCTGATCTGAGTCTGAGCTGAGTGTGATCTGAGTGTGATCTGAGTCTGAGCTGAGTGTGATCTGAGTCTGAGCTGAGTGTGATCTGAGTCTGATCTGAGTCTGATCTGAGTCTGAGCTGAGTCTGATCTGAGTGTGATCTGAGTCTGAGCTGAGTCTGATCTGAGTCTGATCTGAGTGTGATCTGAGTGTGATCTGAGTCTGAGCTGAGTCTGATCTGAGTCTGAGCTGAGTGTGATCTGAGTCTGATCTGAGTGTGATCTGAGTCTGAGCTGAGTGTGATCTGAGTGTGATCTGAGTCTGAGCTGAGTGTGATCTGAGTCTGATCTGAGTGTGATCTGAGTCTGAGCTGAGTCTGAGCTGAGTGTGATCTGAGTCTGAGCTGAGTCTGATCTGAGTCTGATCTGAGTGTGATCTGAGTCTGAGCTGAGTCTGATCTGAGTGTGATCTGAGTCTGAGCTGAGTCTGATCTGAGTCTGAGCTGAGTCTGATCTGAGTCTGAGCTGAGTCTGATCTGATCTTTGCTGTGTCAAGAGTTTAACACAAACTTTCTCTTTGCTACATTTTACGTACAAGGATTTTTCAGGAAATGACACTGAGCTGAGTTAAGAAGGTAAAGTTTTCCCTCCACAGCTCTGTCTCCTGTGTCCAGGTGTGTCCAGCTCTGTCTCCTGTGTCCAGGTGTAACCAGGACGCTCTGCACATCATTTACAATCATTTCTGTTTATACACAATAAAAAGTGACAAACTGTGTTAACTGTTACGTTTACACGGCGTCAGGCGAGCGTTTGCTGAGCTGCCTCCTGTTGGCCACAGGCTGAACAGGACTCAGTGTGTATGTAAAGCCATAAGCTGCCGGTCATAGCAGACACACCTGAGACTGTAGCAGGAAAACACCTGAGTGCACTGACGTCAACAAAGTGTTTTCTTATTGATGAATAGGATTTGTATATTATGTTATTATTCTGTGTTTAAGAGAAAAGAGTGATGCTTTGAACAGTCTAAAACAACCAATCAGAAGATACAGCTGATGATGTCATGTCATGTGATGTCATCTTTCCCTCCCTCAGGCCAAGCAGTGTCAGTGGCAGTGTCACCTCACCTGCTGCTCAGGGGAACCTCAGGCCCCGCCCCTCCTCCTCTGTCAGTATAGTAAATGGAGCTGTGGAGGTTCTCTCCACCTCCCCCCTGCACCTCCCCTCCTGCTCCTCCTCCCCTCTCTCCTTGTCCCCCATCGATTCCCCCCTTGCTGTCGGCTCGTTCTTGGAGCAGCGAGCGCGGCAGCTGTTCAGACCGACCAATCACAGCCAGGAAGAGGAGGAGCAGGAGGACGAAGAGGCCCAGCCAGAGAGCCCTCCTCTGGGTCAGGAGGCAGAGGAGACCACCCTCCTCTCAGGGAGCCCCGAGACGGAGCCTACTGCAGCTCCCAGCCTCCCTACCTCTAAACCTCCGGCCCCCGCTCCAGGTCCTGCCCCCCTTGCAGACCTGACCCTCGCTGTTAGACAGAGGAGACAGGAGCTGAGCATCATGGACTACAACGAGACACTGCCAGAGTACTGATGGATCAGAGAGCGGCAGCAGCAGACCAGTTGGGACCGGGCAGGTTCACCTGTGTTTGCTCACATGTTCAGTCTGAGCTTTAAAAACATCAGAAATCAAACGTGTTTCCTGCTGTCTGAGGCGTAACAGCAGCCGAGGATCAAACCCACGGTGAAACGCTGATCCAGATGAAGAAACATCAGGAAACCGAACCTTCCTCACATCAACACATCAGTCAGGTTTCATCGTTCTCCACCACGTTCTCCATCGTCTGAGCTTCGACTGCAGCTCATGGAGTCACTCAGCAGCAGAGCAGGGAAACAGACGTCACTCAGGGCCTTTGCCGCAACAGGACCTTCAGTCGCCCTCAAAGAGAAAAATAATAAACCGTAATAATGTGCAAAAAAAAAACGAGGGGAGGAACAGGAATTCTGTTTTTTAAGAGTTTCAGCCTTGAAAACATGGTTCCAGGTCATGTGACGTGAATGCTGATGTCCATCTGAGCCGTTTCCAAATGTTCAACCATTCAGAATAAACTGACGGCTTCAGAGTGATGAAGCTGACACAGTCGGACTCAGTCCTGAGTCACTGGCTTTTCTTTCTGCTGGGCAGCAACTCAGCACAGCAACTGTTCCTCAGCAGTGTTGCTGTATTCACCTCAGGAACGTTGCTCTGCGTCTGAGCTTGTTGCCAGCAGCTGTTTCCCTGAGTGTCGCCAGCTCCAAGAGACAGATGTTAAAACTGTGAACACTAAAAATAAAGACGTTCAAACCTCTGAAGTGTCCTGGGCTTCTTCACGTCAGGCGCCGGTCGCTGTGATCCATCCATCAGCCTGAGAGCTGTTTGGATTGTTACAGCACAGTGTGATGGACTGATAAACGATCATCAAGTATTAGTTAGCCGGCAGTATAAACATGAACACATGAGTAATAAGAATGCATAATGAATACTTTGAGGTTTTTTGAATGTTGAAACTTGGCTGATTACAGAACATTAATCTGAAATTCATATAAAATCTATTGATTTTATTTAAACAATTATGTATCTCTGCGGCGTTGCTAGGAGACGCCCCCAGTCCCGCCCTCACGCGCGCCGGTGACGTTTTTCCCTAACAACAAGACGGTGCGTCCTAGTAACCGACTCCTGAAACGGCAGGTACGTTTCATGTTTTATCACCTGTGAGACTCTGAGGTTGGATTCATAGGAAAAGACGTGTCTCTGAACTGAGACGGACCTTTAGACTAGGACTCCGTCTTCGTGTGAAGCCGCTCACATGTAAACTCTCACCGCGGGTGGATTAATGTGCCGGTGTCTCCTTCACAGAGAACATTAATCCAGGTCTGCATGTAAACCTGCCGCGCTCAGACCAGGACCAGGACCCGGACCCGGACCCGGACTCGGTACGTGTAAGTTCAGACGCTTTTTCCCGCTGCTGTTTGTTTGTGTTCTCGAGCCTCCAAATGTGATGCGTTCATGGTCCACAGGAAAAAAAAAATCTCTCCTGTGAGACCCTCGGGCCTTCCTCCTCCTCCTCCTGATGGATGAGACAGTCAGACCTCTGAGGATCCCTCCTCAGATTTCACTCTACGCCCACAAACACAGCACCTTCCACCTACTGCAGGTAAAAGACCTTTGACCTGCTTAAACCAGGTAAACACTGTGAGACAGACAGGACACACAGGCAGAGACACAGACAGAGTGAACTCATTTGAACTGTGTTTAAAACACGAACAGTTTGTACGTGAGAATCATCAGGTCATCACAGTGTGTGTCTGTGTGTGTGTGTGTTTCAGGGCATGCTGTCCAGTCTGGTGATTGATCAGCCTGATGATCCCGTCTCATTCCTGGTCAGTCAGCTTCAGAGGAGCAGCGTGGACAGTGAGTCCTCCCTGTTACTGCCACTAGATGGAGCTGTGACTCCACAGATCAGACAGAGTATCAGACCCTCAGGGTCGATCTGGTTTCATCTGAATCCAGATGATTTATCCTGAAGACCTGAGACAAAAATAATCTCAGCTTCACCTCTCTGTCTGTCTCTCTCCCTCTCCCTCTCTCTGTCTCTGTCAGTTCCCAGGATCCTCCTGCTCGGTCCTCCAGGTGCAGGTAAAGGGTCTGTGGTGAGTCTCTGAAGCTCCTAAGTTTAATCACAAAACCAGACTTCATTCAGAAAAGTCGATGTTTACTGTGTGATACTGAAACAACTTGTGACGCGTCACGTGTTCCAGACATGTCGATGGCAGTCATGTGATGTTCTTCAGGTGTGAGCAGGTGAACAGGGACACGTTTCACACACAGTCACGTCATCACTCCTTCTTCTTCTGTGGTTGTTGTTGTCGTCCTTCAGGCCAAGAAGCTGAGTGCTGAACTGAGAGCTGTTCATGTGACCACCGACAGTTTACTGCAGGACCAATCAGAGCTGAGCGTACAGGCACGCCCCCCCCCACACACACACAGTATCAGAAACAGTCACATCACGATTGAAAAGGTATGAATTGTGTGTGTGTGTGTGTGTGTGTGGGGGGGGGGGGGGTTGTACCACAACCGTTTCAGTGTTATTCAGGCGTAAAATTCTTACATAGATTAGGGCGTGGTTACCTTGAGTGACAGCCCCATAGACGCTCACTGGCAGTTAGCTCTTTGCTAAAGCATCGGCTGGGCTAGGCGGCTACAGGGGCTGCAGTGTCCGTGTTTGTTTGCCAATGTTCGGATAGGTTTCTGTGACAGTATGGCTTGTTGTAGTGTAGACTGTACTAACCGACCGTCAAAGGAGTTTTTTCGGTGAGTAAATTTCTCACTATTTTACCTGGATGTTTGCGCTAATTAGCATGTATTAGCATACTTTGCCGTTAGCTTATAACTTAATTGCCGATTTCTGGTCGCTGCTGATACAGATAGAGGACCGGAGCAGCTAATGTTAGGAACGCTGCTGCGGTGTGTTCCGTGCTCTCAGAGTCCGTTTATTGCGGGAATATTAGGCTACAATTTTATTTTGTCTCATTTTTCTGTTTAAAAAGTCCGACATTGCATGGACAGAGCAGCTCCGTCAGTCAGCGGCTGCTGTTGTTTGTGTGCTGCTGTAACTGTAAGTGGATAGAGGGTGGAGGCAGCGGTGAAAGCCGGTAAATATTAAATATGAAACATTTTAATATGTTATTATTATTATCATTATTTTATTGTTAATGTTAATAGTAATGGCAATTATAATAATAATCTTTTTAAGTTTTTAATATATTTTATTTACATGAAATAATAATGATGGTTTCACAGTTAAATAACAGACTAGAATTAAATTTCCCCCACAACTCCACCAAACCCTGCAGCTCCATCTAAAACCTCTCTATCTGAAACAGTCATGTTTAAAACACAGCAGCAACATTATGATCTCTGTTGTATGCTGTGTGTCGCGGTTACACGGGGTCGAGCTAGTCGGGTCGGACTCGGGGACTGTCGTATGGTGGATGTAGCTGCCGCTTAGCTTGTTAGCCTAGCTGATTAGCTGATTAGCCTTAGGCTAGCTCAGTTGCTCCGAGCTAAGTGGCCGGGTTCTCGGCCGACTGACCCCGGCTCACCCGTAGAGTAACCAAATATAGAAAGTACACTCCCACTAAAATCCAAGATGGCGCAGCTCCAATGCCCACGGTTTGGTCACAAAACCGACTCCCCGAAACCAATGGGTGACGTCACAGGTGCTACGTCCATGTCTTATACAGTCTATGCTCAGCGCTCAGTCTGTGTGTGTGTGTCTGTGTTCAGGACCTTCCTGTGGAGCTGCTGGTCCAGCGTCTTCAGCACAGACTGAATGAGGTGGACTGCTTCAGCAGGGTGAGTGTGTCCACACAGACGCTTCAGGTGCTGAACTCTGTTGGCAGGTTTTCAGCTTCGTTAAGTTTCGTCACCGTCTCTGTGAGACTCTCTCGTCCTCCTTGTGTGTCCACATGAGACTTACCACACAAGGACGATCATGTTCTCATGTCACATTATTATCTTATCATATAAATGATAATAATGTTACTGTAGAATATTATATATTAATACAACTATCATCATATTATTATCTGTCTCTCTCTCTCTCTCTGTCTCTGTCTCTGTCTCTGATGTGCTGCTGTGATACTAATTAGCGCTCTGGTCACTGCTGTGTCGTACTACGATTCCCAGCAGGCCGAGCAGTGTGTTGGCGTGTTTCCCCAGAGATCAGCTGATCAAACGGACGTGCTGCTGTCACATCACGCGTGTTGTTTTCGCACGGGCTCGTCCTCTGTGCTGCTCCTCATTAGCATCACGTCCTGTTTCCTGTCAGCGCTGATCAGGACTCTGAGAGCTGCTCTGTGATCAGACTTAAATCAGGAGGAGCTGCTGTCGCCAGCGCTCTCACAGCAGCAACAACAACAACAACACAAAGTGAAGTTCACAGCTGATCTGTGTGACCTCTGCCCTCACACATTAGAGGGACAACTCTTCCATCCAGCTGTGCATTATTCAGAGAACCTCGGAGAGGTTCTAGTGAGCCTTTGGGTGGTATTAGTGGTTATTAAAGAAGTTCTGTAGATGGTTCTAATGTCCTCCAGGTGGTCAGTTGTTCTAAAAGGCCTGTAGGTGGTACTAGTGGATCCTGGGAAGGTTTTAGATGGTTCAGATCAGGTGGTTCTGAGTTCTTTATATAGAGCCCACTGATGGCTGCACGATGAGCAGGGCAGCACAGCCCGACAGCCTCTCACCCACTACACTGCCCGTCCATAACATCCAGCGAGCCAGTCCACCACAAAGCTACAGGAGCTCAGGGCCACACACCGGGGCCACAGACTCAGCAAGGGAAGGAAGAGAACCCAGCACAATGCACGCTCCATTCTGATTTCTGTAATAATGATAAACACAGTGGCGGTGGGTGTTGAGCAGGATCACGGGGCAGTAGGTGGTTCACGGCCACAGATCCAGACTCTGCAGCTCCACAGGCAGAAAAACCTGCAGAGAGCGACAGAACGAGAGGAACGACGAGAAAGAAGAAAACTAAAGGAGAAGCTGAGCACAGCTTCACAGCTGATGGGTTGTTCTTCTTCATGAGAAGGTTTAAGGAGTCAAAGTGTCCGAGAAGAAACTGGCGTCAGTGTCAGACCAAACCCTGAGGAGAGAACAGTGGAGTCGCTCCGTCCCTGGATGTTGAAGAAGTAGACTTTAGACTGCACGTCAGAGCAGAGCATTACCATCACACTGCCACACTCACAGACCCACCACAGCACCGCCACGGGCCTCGGTCACGTCTTTACGGGTGTGTCTGATTCCCCTTTGACTCAGAGACAAGAAAACATGTCTGTCATCTGTCTGCCGCTCATCAGCTTCTATCTGACATCACTCATAGTGTCACTGTGTGTGTGGAGTGTGTGTCGGCAGAGTGTGTGTGATCAGCAGTAAACCAGCTTTGGTTTTTCCCCCTAAACTCTACAAACAGCTGCTTCTTTGCAGCGTTTAGCTTCAGCACTTAGCATCAGTGTTTAGTGTGTAGCTCAGTGTGTGACTCTGTGTGTGTGTGTGTGTGTGTGTTTAGCAGCTACTTTGATCTGCTAATGGCTGTTTTTGGCCTCAGGCTAAACTCATCACACACACACCAGGGACTGTGTGTGATGAGTGTGTGTGTGATGTCTTCATCTTCTGTGTGTCAGTGTGAGTGGAGCAGAGGAGGATGATTGACAGTTCCCATCAGGACCCCGCCTCCTCCTGTCACATCAATTAGTCCACCTGTCTCACATTCTGTCTGTCTGTCTGTCTCTCTGTCTGTCCTCTGAGTCTCTGTCTGTCTGTCCCACACCCCTCACACCTACAGTGAGTTTCAGCTCCTGGCTCATCTGGTTAATGCTCAGGTTCACTCTCACGGCTCTCACAGTATCGTGTTGTGCTGCAGCAGATGTCTGTCAGACAAACATCTGTAAACAGCGTCCGTCCTCGACCTGCTGAGCAGCACACAGACTCAGCTTCTCTCAGGAGCCGGTGGAGACCAAACACTGAGCTAAAAGAGAGGGACACTGGACTGAGAGTCCTCAGGTGGGCTCAGAGACCGCTCCAGGTAAAGGATCATGTTGATCTGTAACAGCTGGATGTGGAAATAAACAGCTGTTTGAGTGTGTGTGTGTGTGTTCACTGAAGTGGACAAACATCAGTTCGTGCAGAACCTTTTTTTTTAAGGTCCCTTAAAACAAGTTTTTCCATTTAATGTTACTTTATACTTAAACAGTATTTCAGAGGGAGGTGTTAACAGCTAGTGAAGACAGATCCATACGGTACATCCAACACACACACACAGGCTGTCATACCGGTGTGTGTGTGTGTGTGTCAGTGCCGTAGCTCTTCTCATCTTTATTTAGCCTGTCAGGCAGCACTGAGGGAACGCTGCTCTCTGCAGACGGCTGCATTAAACACATCTTTTCTTCATGTGACTTCATGTGTCAGAGGAAACAGCAGCTCAGCCTCACGCTTCTCACATTCTCTCCATAAACAATCACAGTTATCAGCCTTTAAAATCAAGTCAATCAGATCTAGTTCATGCTTCGGTTTCCTGGAGTCCTTCAGGAGGACACACTGAAGAACTGATCAGACCGATGACCCGACCCGTGTGTGTGTTACAGGGCTGGGTGTTGGATGGAATCCCTCAGACTCGTCTGCAGGCTGTGAGTCTGCAGCAGGCCGGAGTCATCCCCGAACACGTCGGTGAGAACAGGACGAGGCCATCAGCTCACACTCAGCTCACTGCAAACACGAATTCTGTCACTGAGAAATACTGTGTGTGTCTGTGTGTGTGTCAGTGATGTTGGACGCTCCTGATGATGTGCTGTTGGAGAGGAGTCTGGGAAAACTGGTCGACCCACTGACAGGAGGTGAGTCCAGTTCAGTTCAGCTGAGTCCATGTAGGACGGGGGACACGAGGAGACTGTTGTTCAGAGTGGAACTAAATGTCAGCTCACAAATATATAGTACATATAGAATATAAAAGATGGCATGAGGCTGATCATGTTGTAGGAGTCACATGATACATCTGTCCTATAAAATGTCTCAACACAACGCTGAAGCCAACGCTACAGGTGTAAGGTTGATTTTAGCAGCGTGCGGTGACTGCTCATGACATCATGTCCTGTCTGCAGATGTGTACCATCAGACCTTCATCTGGCCGGTCGATGACATCATCGCTCAGCGTCTGGAGAAGGGGCGGGGCCCGTCAGAGAAGCAGCGATTGACTGAGCTACAGCGCTTCCGTTGTGAGGTCACAGGTCTGAGGTCAGCCTATCAACACGTCCTGAAGATCATCAACGCTGACCAACCATACGCTGACGTCTACCAGCAAGGTTGCGTTTTACTTGATACGAACAGTTTCCTGCTTCACCTCCTCCGCCGCTCTGTGCATCATGGCCTCAGCAAACAAGCTACGTAACACACAGTAACAATGTACTGTAGTCTGATATGTTGATGTACCTCAGGGTTTAGTTTCAGACCCTCTGTAGTTTTCTGTTCAGGCCTCTCAGTGGTCAGATACGCAGATGATTCATTCATTTATATCTTCACTTCTGTGCAATGAACTAAACTCTGAAGGACTCCCTTTAAGTGTCTCATTAACAGTATGAATGTTTTTATGTCTCTGTTGTCTCAGTTCTGGCTTTCGTCCGGACTCGTCGTCGTTCCAGAACTCCCAGAATCCTCCTGTTGGGTCCGCCGGGTTCAGGGAAGAGTCACCAGGCCAGACTGCTGTCAGAGAAATACAAGATGGTGGACGGTACACACACACACAGACCTAACCCTAACCATAAACCAGTCATTGTTTCTTAATTCAGTTTCACCTCAGTTTTGTTTATACTGCACTGAATCATAACAGAAGTTATCTCAATGCTTTTTCTATACAGAGCATACATTAAAAGTAAAGAGAGGACGATAGCATGATCAGTAATAGGACTAATAACAAGATCGAGACTCTACAGCAGGGGCGTCCAACACGTAGATCAGGTAGTGCGGTCGATCGCATGCCATTAAAAAAAATATATAGATATTAGCCTATCATCCATCTCCCTATGGCATTTACCACTTGGCTGACGTACAGGGCAGCCAGCCTGAGATCACCACACATCCACGGTCACCTGCTAAAGTCCAGCGAGCTAATAGTTAGCCTTGCAATTTATTTCTATTAAAGAGTTGGTACAAAAAGGAGTGTGGCAGCTGGACCAAGTAAGAAACCAAAAACTTACCACTTCCATGCAGAACGGGAGAGGAGTTTTTTTCACAGTGTCATATTCGAAGTACGTTTGTCTGATCTGCGGTCAGCCAATCACTTTCACACTGTTCAGAAAAACTCTGACACTGACTTCCCTCTAAGAAGCGAGCTGAGAAAGAGAAAGGTGGAGGTCGTCAGGACAGCAGTCATTTTTCTTTAATACTGCTCACGAGAGAACACACGGGGAGAGGACATTTTTCAGTCTTTCAAAAACTTTATTGAGAAAACCCAGCTCTTAGTGCGTTGGCCGCTCAAATGCATTTACTACCAGGTGCAGGGAGGACGATGCTTTCCCCGACTTTCTTAATGATCACTGTATAATACACCAACAAGCATTATGATCAGCTCAGTCAATGCTTTCAAACAAAAAATGCAACATCTGTCCTCAAAGCTGCAGCGCCATGATTCAGGGAACTTCCAAAACCTTGTGTCAGAGCTGGAGACGCAGCAGAAGGCAGTGTGGTGTGGGCAGCCCTGCTCTACAGCTCCCACAGCCTGTAGCTTAACTAGCAGACGGTTCAATCAAAGCCAGAGCCAACTATATGCTCAGAGGAAGGTTTTTAGTCTCCTCTTAAACATGGAGAGCGAGTCTGCCTCCCAGGCGTTTCTCACTGACCCGACTTAAACCTGAAAAACAACAGGAAGCAGAAACACCTGAAGGTTCATAAAATAAAAGAATAAAAATAGTAAAGTAACAAAAGAAAATAAAAACCCCTCAGTGATGTGTGTGGTATATACATCAGTCGACTCTGCATGTTTGTATTATGTTAACCTCTCTCTCTCACTGTCAGTGTGCTGTGGTCAGTTGTTGAGGTCTGTAGCAGCTGATGGTTCGAGTCTGGGAAAGGAGATCCAACCATACCTGGATGATGGACGAGCAGGTAACCACACACACACACACACACACACTCTGACTCCCTCACGCTCTGAAGCCGTTGTCATATGATGTTTAATGATCATCATGTGCTTCGCGTCGTGTTCCTGAAGGTTTTTAGTTTCACTTCACTTCATCTCCTGGTCGAACTCTGAGATTCTGACATGTTTATACAGACTGTGATCAGAACGTTCACACGTTGTTGGATCAACCAATCAGCTTGGCTGATGCAGATGTCCCATCACAGCCTCCTCTCCATTGGTCCACAGAACCTTTACATGTGTTTTCCTGCTGCTTTGTGGCTGCACATATTAACTGACTCAGCAGAAGCCGCTCATTACTGATTATTGATTGCTGATGAACCTGTGGGTGCAGTTCCAGACACCCTGGTGCTGCAGGTTCTAGACCAGCGTCTGAGCCAGGTGGACTGCAGTTACAGAGGCTGGATCCTGCACGGCTTCCCCTGCGACCTGCAGCAAGCCAGGAGCCTGCAGGCGTCGCAGCACCAGCCCACCAGGTACTGCACACAGCACTGCTGCTAATACTGCTAATGCTGCTAACGCTACTAACACTGCTAATGCTACTAACACTGCTAATACTGCTAACACTGCTAATGCTACTAACACTGCTAACACTGCTAATGCTACTAACACTGCTAACGCTACTAACACTGCTAATACTGCTAATGCTACTAACACTGCTAACGCTGCTAATGCTACTAACACTGCTAATACTGCTAATGCTACTAACACTGCTAATGCTACTAACACTGCTAACGCTACTAACACTGCTAATACTGCTAACGCTACTAACACTGCTAACACTGCTAATGCTACTAACACTGCTAATACTGCTAATTCTCCTAATGCTACTAATGCTACTAATACTGCTAATGCTACTAACACTGCTAATACTGCTAATTCTCCTAATGCTACTAATACTGCTAATGCTACTAACACTGCGGTGAAGGCTGAGGTCACATGTTAATACACACCTGCAGAAGAAGACCCTCAGCAACCCTCTGTTGCTAACTATGCTCCGTGCTAACAGTTTGGACGCTGTCTGTGTGGACACAGTTACTCAGGTGATTTCTGATGTAGCTGATGGTGACCTCTGACCTCTGAATGTCCTCCTCTCTCCTCTCAGAGTTTTCTTCCTGGAGCTGACAGATGATGTTTGTCTGGAGAGAATCACTCTGAAAGCCACTGATCCGGTCAGCGGAGAGAGGCCAGTACAACCAGTTTAACCAGTAACCTGCCGCAGCTGCATCTTTACAAACCTACAAAACTATTTGAAATTCAACGTTTCCAAACATCAGATGTGTGTGACTGAATTTCAGCGGTCAACACGTCGACTGTTTCCATCATAAACCAGAGGTGGGAAAATAGTGGCCCAGGGGCCAAATTTAGCCTCCTGATAAAAATGTTTGGCCCCTCAATAAAGTTTTGACAGTTTCCATGAAAGCATTTGCCTTTTCATAAATATGCTGCAGGTGACACAGTAAACATAAGTAAATAAAGTTTATCTCTGAGCAGCAGAGAACGTCACCAGTGAATCAGCCGCGGTTTATTACCTGCTGATGTCACTTCCTGCACAGCATGTGGTGCAGGAAAACACAACCTGCTCTCAGACACCTTTGTCTGCACTGCACCTTTAATGCAGAGCTGCAGCATCATGGGAAAACAGATGGTTCAGGTCTCTCCAGCACTCGAACGTCAGGTCGTTACGAAGAACGTGACAGGATGTTGAAAGTGTCAGCGCTGAAAAACATCCTGTGTTTTCCTCCTGCAGGTTTCACGCTGTGACTCGACCCGCCCCCAGCTCTCAGGTCCACAACAGACTGAAGACCAGACCAGAGGACAGCACACACACCGTAACACTCACTCTGAACCAGTACAGGACACACACTGCTGTTCTGCAGGTACACACACTCATGGATACCTGTACTAGTCAGAACTGGAACCTGATTCTAATCTTAGTCCTGAAACCAGGTGTGCACCTTTGGTTAGAGGGCTCACACCTGGTTTTAGGGTTCAGAGTAGAATCAGGTGAAGGTGAGGGGCAAGGGAATGCATTATGACATGATGTGTGTGTGTGTGTGTGTACAGTCTGTGTATCCAGATGCTGTTCAAGTTGATGCTGATCAGGATCCTCACTCTGTATTTGAGGCTCTGGAAAGCAGATTAAACACTGACTAACAGGAGGACTCACCTGGACTGTCCAGGACTGTCCTGGACTCCTGGTTGAGGAGACAGAAAGATGAGAACACACAGTCACTCCTCTGCTTCTCATCTAAATGATGTTCTTGGTTTGTTCTCAGAATAAAACGTTTTCCATTTGTCCTTTCGTGAATTTTAGTCTTTTATTTTCTGAAACTCTCAAACAGACTCACGATGGACGGATTTTAACAAGGGATGAAAACTGAAACGTGTGTGTGTGTGTTAATGTGTGTTTGTATGTGTGTGTTGAGGACTGTCGCCTCAGGCAAACATCGTCTTTTAAACGTGTCCATGTCTCAGAGTTCAGCTTCTTTTCACACACATGAAAAAAAACACATTTTTCTGACAGACGTCGGTTTCACAGTCGACGACGACAAAGTTTTTTTAAAGTTCAACATTTTCACGAGACACTTTCACACTCTGATCTGCTCACCTCGTCCTGTCTGTCCCCCCATCACCCTGCAGTCCTCATCTGACTCCCTCCATGTTTACTGTTGCTCGTCCACGTTAAACGTCTATGACAGGGGACAGACTGTGTCTCTACCTGTCCTGTTGTCCTGTGGAGGCCACAGACTCACCTGTTCTACCTCTGTGTGACATGGTGTCTGATGAGCGTGTGGTGGTGGGGGGGGGGCTGTGCCAAGAACAAGATCCCTCACCAGCTTCAACACAAGCAGCCGAGCAGGAGGTGTAGACCCTGGTCCTGTGAAAGCGTCAGGTCATTGCCACCTGTGCTGGCTCTGACATCAGGACAGCTGCTGGTTCCTGGACTCAGACGTGGACATGCTGAGGACCCTGTCGTAGCACGGACAGACTCCCACTCTCTCAGTGAGGCTGTGGAACACCAGAATCATCCTGCAGGTAAAGCACACGGCCGGTGGCGTGTTCGTGGCTGAGCTGTGAGTGACGGCGGCTGATGTTCGCCTGTCACGCAGCTCGGCGGCTCCTCTGATCTAAAAGCAGGTATCACAGTTTGGGACGGCAGCGTTTACTTCGAGCCTTCATGTTAAAATATCTCCTTCACTTCAAACTCTCCCACCATCACGTTCACAGCTCGCTCAATCACACAGACGCTCGGCTGACGTTTCAAAGTGAGGAATTTGGTAAATGACTATAATTAATCCTCCTGAGCGTCGGTTTGAGTCCCAGTGGTGCCGGGCGCGCTGTTTGATTGACAGCTCTATTTTTAAGTCTTCCTGTCGACAACAGGAAGCTGGGTGGGAAGGAAATGGGACCTGACGGCTGCTGATGTGATGATGGACAGTTTGTCCTGGTCTCCTGCAGAGCCTGAAGACACCATCCGTCCCTCCTCATCCTGCCGGGAAGCCTCTGAGCAAGGCACCAAACTCTACATGAACCTGACTGTGATGTCTGAGGGTCTTCTGTTGGACGGTGCTGATCTGGTTTGTTCAAGGTTAGTTACAGACTTTTCGTAGAAACCGAGACCTGATCCAGGACCTGAACTGAGGCAGGTCCAGATTATCTGGTCTCATCATGGTCTGGTTACCTCAGACTGCCGTGAATGTCCTGGGATCCTTGGGTCAGTTTTTGGAGTAGTTCTGGAGTCCTGGACCTTTTCGTTAGGGCCCTTTACCTTTGGATCTGTGTGGACTGTCTGACAGGTCCGGTCTGAGGCGGGTTACCTTTTGGATCTTGTGAATAAAGTATCTATCTATCAAGTCTCATCCACAGGTCCTCTTTTTGAAACACCATTATATAGCACCAGCAACATATACTCTCATCCAACTGTAGACTGGGTCTGACTATCGGTGGGTCATTTCTGTCTCATTTTATCTCAGATCATTTGATTTCACTGGATAAACATTAGGTTTATTGCCTCAAACACTTAATAAATACTTAGAATAAAGTGAATCAGTGAATAAAAGAGAAAAAGACTGAAGGATCCTCGTCCTCGTTTATTCTGACTCCACCAGTTTTTCTGCTCAGCAGGACGAATCAATGAAAAACGAGTTAAAAAGAACATAAATGTTCAGAATGCATATTACATTACATTACATTACATTACATTATATTACATTAAATTAGTGAACAAAAACTGGAAGCTACTGCGCATGTCCACTGCATCAGCCGCGAAGGAGGCGGGGTCTCAGTGACGCACCAGGAAGAGTTTCCCACGCGGGGCGGTTTGTTAGGTGAGTTTTAGTTTTTCTGTTTTTTCTGTTTTTCTTTATTTTTCTTCTCGAGTATTAATGTGAAGTTTACGGACCGGAAACCGTTGCTGTTAGCATGAAGCTAACGTTAGCAGCTGAGATACAACTGAGTCTGAGCAACAACACGAGCTACACACACACACACACACACACACACGTGTGTAGCTCGTGTTGTCGCTGTGATATGGGGTTAGGGTTAGGTAACTTTACGTTAGGTAACGTGAACGTCATTGATCTTATTTCACTAATCTGTATCTGACTCGTTCATTCTGCCGCACATGCTAGCAGTAGCACACGCTGAACCTCCCGCACATAACCCCAGACTCAGTTCAGAAAAGTGTCAGTTTAACGTTTCCTTCCTTGTCAGACAGTGAAACACATGTAATGAAAAACACCGTGGATCCCTGAACGCATCTACATTGTCGCGCTTAACTTCGGCGTAAGAAATGAGAAGCTGTGCTTCTGGTGAATTTGTTGGCTTTGACCTTTGGTCCGTCTGTTATTCTCTTAGTGTTTCACCAAAATACCGACGTGTTAACCTGTAAATCTGTTAAGGTGAGTCTGATTCAAACTGTGCTCACACAGACTGTATCCTAATCAGCTTCAGGATGTAAACTCAGTGAACAGTTCTGTATCACACCACATCTCTTCACTGTGATGCCAAGTACTTCTGCAGTTTTCAAACACCCCTCTAACCTGTGTGTGTGTGTGCGTGTGTGTGTGTGTTCAGGTGTGTTGAAGATGTCATCAGCAGATGGCCAACTGTGTCTGAACATCAGCAGCAGTTTGCCCTCGTCTCTGTCTTCCAGGAGGAAACCTCTGAGTTCTGAGCAGAGATGGGCCAGAGTGAGTATCACACGTTGGGAGTTCATTGGTTTGGAGTCTGGAAACGGATCCGTCCACACTCACCTGGATTTAGGATTTAAGCTAAGACTGACTGTGTCTCATTCTGAGTCCGTGGGCTGTGATTGTCTCAGTATTAAGATGCTTTCTGAAAACATAGACCTGGTCCTGGGCAGGGTTCTGGTCAGGGTCCTGGGCGGTTTCAGACTTGACCTCAGGCTGAACCAGTTTGTTGAAGCTGTCCGTCAAACTACAGCTGAGCTTTCATTCGTCACCCTCTGACAGGCTGCAGGTAGTTTACTAATCACACAGCAGAACAGGATGTGTTTTCCTGCTGACTTCCTGTTTGGTTCTTCACATTTGTCTGACGTCATATTTCATCTTCATCGTCTCTTGTGCTGTAACTTCTGTTTCCTGTTACAGTTTCTGCAGCGTACGATGTTTAAAGGCCACTGCTCTGTTTCCCTCTTTGTGCACAGGTGCTTTTACTCTGAAAGGGTGGGATTGAGGTTCAGACGAATCTGACAGCACTGATCTCAGATCTGTGTTTTACAGATGAACAGGTTCATAAACCACAGCTGACCCGGTCCTGTGACTTTTCACAATAAGAGCCTGAAACACTGAGTGAGTTGTTCTTGTTTCTCTGTGCGACGTCCAGAAGAAGCAGCGAGCAGAGAAGAGGAGGTTGAGCTCCTCCTCAGAGGAGAGGAGGCTGCAGCAGACGGACACAGCGGAGCAGCAGCAGCAGGAGGAGGAGGAGGAGGAGGTGCAGGTACAGACTGAAGCTCCTTCTGCTGCAGACACACAGATACACCAGGTGTGTTTGGGTCAGATTCATTTAGATTTGTTGTTCTTAAGTTATAATAATAATTATTTCATGTTTTGTGGCGTCTACAGTCGCTGTGCCCTGAGCCGACAGAGACGGCGACACCACCGAAGAAGAAGAAGAAAAAGGAGAAGGAAAGAGTGAAGGAGACAGGAAGGAGCAGCATCAAGACCTCCTCTCTGTTCAAACACAACCCAGACATACCTGAGATCCAGAGGTACCCAGCTCCTTCTCTGATTGGCTGCACAGATCCTCCTCTGCTTCTGATTGGTTTATATCACAGCCAGCTCATTTTTTATTGGTCACCCGTGAACTTTGCTTTAATGACCCCACTCTTCTTCACTTTGTCTTCCTTCATCTGTTCCTTCCTTCGTCCTTCTTTCAGACCAGTTGTTTCGCAGGTGAAAGAGAAGATTTTCACCAGTGGCTTGTTCTCAGACCTGGACCTGCACCCACACCTGGTGATGCACACACACACACACACACACACAGGCACACACACACACACACACACACACACAGGCACACACACACACACACAGACGCACACACAGAGCCCCTGCAGCTGGTGTTGTGTTAATGAATGGTCCAGATCCAGTTCAGACCCGTGATCAGACCAGCAGACAGAGACCCTTCAGGTGTTAGTGGCAGCTCATTGATGCTGACGAGCAGTGGCTCCAACCAGAGCGTGAGCCGAGCAGCAGCCATTTTCCCCCAGGAAGCTGCTCACGTGACCCGACTCTGTTCTACATGCAGGGAAACCAGGAAGGTTCCAGAGATTCGTTAGTGTCTGAGCTTAACGAGGAACCAGAGCCCAGCTGCTCTAACCTAACTCTGACATTGAGCTTCGGACGGAGTCTGAACCCTGTGGACAAACGACCAGATGTCCCAGACTCCTCCCAGTGGTCCTCACAAAGATAGACATACCAGAACACACACACATATTTATCACCCGGGAATGCTTTGCTGTGGTCTGATTGGCTGGTTTCTGTCCACCAGGTGGTGACACTGAACAAAGTCCTGAATGTTTCCACACTGACCAGGTCAGCTCACACACACACACACACACGCACTTAATTGAACACACTCCATGTCCCCTCTTCATCTACTCAGCAGATTTATAGATGAATATCACTTCACACATTATGACCATAACGTGAGTAATACAGCTTTTGTGTGTGTGTGTGTCCAGTGTTCAGAAACAGACCATCCCAGTGCTTCTGTCAGGACGAGACGCCGTGGTTCGATCCCAGACAGGATCAGGTAAGAAGCTTCTCTCTTTCCTGCTTCGTTTTCTCTCACCTGTACCTGAGTTTTACCAGCTGTCAATCACAATCACACACCACAGGTCATTAAATTAGCAGGATGGTCACATGCTGAGCTACACACACACACACACACACACACACACCTCTGGTTCAGTTGTGTGTTCACAGATCAGCTGGTTGAACATTAGCAACATAATTAGAGTTTTTAACAGGAGTCTCACGGTTCAGTGTCTGTCTCTGCAGGTAAGACTCTGTCCTATGCCGTCCCACTGGTCCAGAGTCTTCAGTTGGTCCGGCCAAAGGTCAGCAGGTCAGACGGTCCTCTGGCTGTTGTCATCGTCCCCACCAGAGAGGTTTGGTCCGATAAAATACCTGTTCTCACCTGTTCTGTCCTAATGCTGCTTACTGTCTGCCCATCAGTCCGCCCTCAGTCCTCCACCCTCCGCCCTCTGCCCTCAGTCCTCTATTGACCTGGAACTGGTCTGGTCCTACATCTTGTCCCAAAGCTGTCATTCCTGCTCAGAGAAGCGCGGAGACACTGACCACAGACCAGGCTTAACAGCAGCTTCAGATCCATGTGTCTGTCTCTCTGCTCTAAACATGACTGTCCTCCTGTCCACCAGCTTGCCCAGCAGACCTTCCAGACCTTCCAGAAGCTTCTGAAGGTAACAGGACGGCTGATCCTCCAGCCTCAGGTTACCTGTGTCAGACGGTGTCAGTCTGCTGTGAGACAGCACTCAGCCTGTTCACTGTGAGGCAGCTGCACAGCAGCAGGTGACTCAGGTGTTTTCTCTCTCTCTGCAGCCGTTTACCTGGATCGTCCCAGGTGTTCTGATGGGAGGAGAGAAGAGGAAAGCAGAGAAGGCCAGGTACATCTACCTCTAAATACCCCCTCCTCACCTCCTCCTGTCCTTGCTGTCCTCCTGAAGGTCTTTGAGGAGGTTGTAAAGATGGATTTTCTCTCTTCAGGCTCCGTAAAGGAATCAACATCCTGGTTTCAACTCCTGGACGTCTGGTGGATCATATCAAACACACCCTGAGCATCGCCTTCAGCGCCGTACGTTGGCTGATCCTGGACGAGGCAGACCGTACCCCCCCCCACACACACACACACACACACACACACACACACACCCCCAGCCCCACCCCCACCCCCCCACTCAGTGCTACAGTTATTACAGTTTGCATCATAACCACACTTTGTGTGTTCTCAGGATCTTGGACCTGGGCTTTGAGAAGGATCTGACTGTAATACTGAACAGTCTGAACTCTGCAGGGCCGAGCAGACAGAACGTCCTGCTGTCGGCTACGCTGACACATGGTAAACACACGCTGACACACGGTAAACACACGCTGACACACGGTAAACACACGCTGACACACGGTAAACACATGGTAAACACACGCTGACACACGGTAAACACACGCTGACACACGGTAAACACATGGTAAACACACGGTAAACACACGCTGACACACGGTAAACACATGGTAAACACACGCTGACACACGGTAAACACATGGTAAACACACGGTAAACACACGCTGACACACGGTAAACACATGGTAAACACACGCTGACACATGGTAAACACACGCTGACACACGGTAAACACATGGTAAACACACGCTGACACACGGTAAACACACGCTGACACACGGTAAACACATGGTAAACACACGCTGACACATGGTAAACACACGCTGACACACGGTAAACACATGGTAAACACACGCTGACACATGGTAAACACACGCTGACACACGGTAAACACATGGTAAACACACGCTGACACACGGTAAACACACGCTGACACACGGTAAACACATGGTAAACACACGCTGACACATGGTAAACACACGCTGACACACGGTAAACACATGGTAAACACACGCTGACACATGGTAAACACATGGTAAACACACGCTGACACACGGTAAACACATGGTAAACATACGGTAAACACATGGTAAACACACAGTAAACACACGCTGACACACGGTAAACACATGGTAAACACACGCTGACACATGGTAAACACACGCTGACACACGGTAAACACATGGTAAACACACGCTGACACATGGTAAACACATGGTAAACACACGCTGACACACGGTAAACACATGGTAAACACACGCTGACACATGGTAAACACATGGTAAACACACGCTGACACATGGTAAACACACACATAAACTCTATGAAAACGTGATGGTACGTGTTTTTTTACCGTGGGTAACGTATGTTGAGGTGACATGGGCGCCATAGATGTCGTAGGTTAGTTAGGGTCACCTGACCTAACCCCATCACCTGGATGGGCTGTGTAGCATCTGCTGTGTGTTTCAGGTGTGACTCGCCTGGCAGATGTTTGTCTAAGTGACCCCATCAGCATCCAGGTGTCTGGCCCCGCCTCCTCTGACCTCACCACCATCAGTGCCGTGACCTCTGAGCTCGACCCAGCCAGCCAATCAGAAAGCTTTGCCGTACCAGAGGCCTTGAAGCAGTTTGTGGTGGTGGTTCCCAGTAAGGTCAGACTGGTCTGTCTGGCTGCTTTCATACTGGACAAATGCAAGGTAAACATGAGACGAGAATGAATCCGTGAACAAAAACTGTTCATTTTCTTCTGAACCTTCTGCAAACGTTCCGTAAACGTTCCTGATTATTCTGAAGAAAAACGTGATAAAAATACAAACTTCACGTTAACATTATTCACACAGCATTCAGCGTGCAGCATCACATACATAAACACACGTGACAGAGATGGTGTCTGAGTGTTGGATTCAGAGCACATTTAATTTTCCTCTTAGCTCCAGACTTCGGTTGTTTCAGGTAAAGTTCGGAGAACACGCTCCGTGTTTTATCGGCTCGTAGCAGCTGCGCTTCCTTTTCTTTTTCTGGATTAAATAAAAACGTTTTAAAGCCGAGCAGCAGATCGCAGCCGGAGGCTTCCAGAGTCGCGTCAGGTGTTGGACCACAGAACACCTGAGGTCCAGCTCCTGGCAGCGTGTGCAGGTCTCGGGTCTCCCTCAGGTGCTGCAGCCTGATTGGTCCTTGACTGTCGTGTTTTAGTTTTCTCAGAACAACAAACTCATCGTCTTCATCTCGAGCTGTGAGGCCGTCGAGTTCCTCCACCGTCTCTTCACCTCCGTCCTTTCTGGGTCCTCGGCCAATCACGAGCCTCCTCTCGGCTTTCTGCGTCTCCATGGCAACATGAAGCAGGAGGTAAGACCGCCATTGGCCCTCTGATGAAAACCCACTGTTTCTCTCATTGTGTGTATCTGAGCTGCAGTCAGTGACGGTGCGTTTGTTTTAACCAACAGGAGCGCTCCGAGGTCTTCCAGCAGTTTTCAGTGTCTCAGTCCGGAGTCCTGTTCTGTACGGTCAGTGAGTGCCTCCACCTGTTCTCCAGCTGCTCCACCTGTTCTCCAGCTGCTCTCTGACTCTGATTGTTGATGTGTTGCAGGACGTGGCAGCCCGAGGTCTGGACCTTCCTCAAGTCACCTGGATTGTTCAGGTAAATATTAACGACAGGTTGCTGCTGAAATGTTCAGCTGTGAGCTGCTGCATGTGTCACGGTTAGAGGACGTTAGTGATTGGACCGGGCAGTCCAGGTGTGTTCACCTGTGTTTTTATGGCTCTGTGCTGACACAGCTGTGGCCCAGGCCTCGTGTCTTCAGGAACGCCATGGGATTTGAATTAGAGATAGAATCGGTCAAAGGTCAAAGGTCAACAGTTGGCAGAGTCAAGCAACTGCAAGGCAGTGATGGAGCTCCCTCAGCAGGTTAATGCTCCAGGTCACAGAGCTAAAGACATGAGACATGACAGAGACTTCAGTGGACTTCAGTCGTCTCCAGACCTGGATCCAGTAACACATCTTCGGGATGTAGTAGAACTGGACTCAGACTCGTGTGTGTTTTTACAGTACACTCCTCCGACGGCAGCAGCAGAGTACGTTCACCGGGTCGGTCGAACGGCTCGTATCGGAGGAAGAGGAAGCAGCCTCCTCTTCCTCACCCCTGCGGAGACTGCCTTCATCTCCACACTGGCCAATCACAACATCAGGTTTGTTAACTGACAGGCACCACAGCCAATCAGCTTCTTCTAACATAAAAACATGTGCAGTACATGTGTTGCCACGCTGACAGTTCTGCTGATGGTGCTGCAGGATTTCTGCCGGTCCACGTCCTGGTTTTGACTGTTGGGGTGGGTCTTCTGTGTTTCAGCCTGTCAGAGATGAAGCTGCTGGACGTCCTGTCCAGTCTGATGATGGACGATGCCTACAAGGGGCGGGGCAAATACCACAGCAAGGTGAGACGCATTCACACTCACACCTGAGCTTCTCAGACCAGCTCCAGAGATCTCAGGGGGTTTTAGATTTCCCTCGGTGAGGAGGGGGTCGTGTCCCCTCACATTTCACTTTTCAGTCCGCCCGGTCCGGAGAGTAGCCTGCCGGACAGGTGAAACCCAGGACCTCAGATCAGGGTTCATGTCCTTGGATGAAACTTTCTTTTCTTGTCGTCAGAGTTCGTCCAAAGCTCTGGAGCAGGAGATCAGAGAGCGAGCGACCGTTCTGCAGACGGAGTTCGAGAACTTCATTCACTCAGACGCTCAGTCGGTGCAGACCGCCAAGAAAGGTGCCTTCAGTTCTGTGTTTCTTTGTTCTGGCAGTTTATCAAGTTACCTGGTTAGTTGGTTGGTCGGCTGACGTGTGTCCCTGTGATGTCACTGTGATGTCATCAGCGCTGCAGTCCTTCCTGCGGGCGTACACCACCTACCCTGCTCACCTCAAACACATCTTCCACATCCGCTCCCTCCACCTGGGACACACCGCAAAGAGCTTTGGCCTCAGAGACGCTCCGCAGGGTCTGAGCACCGCCACCGGCCCCACGGGCCCCAGGACCAAGCACCAGAACCAGCACCAGAACCAGCACAGGAACCAGCACAGGAACCAGGCCAGGAGTCCAGTCAAGAACCAGAACAAGAAGCCAACCAGCAGCCAGACTGCAGGACAGAAGAGGTGAGTCTGTAGATGTGACAGGGTTTCACTCGGCCACTGCACCGTGTGTGTGTGTCTCACACGTCTGTCTCTGCTCATTAACACACAGCCCCTGCAGAGATGACTGACAGTGACTCACACACTGAGAGGTTCCCCTCAGTCACACATCATGTTCACACTCTGTCCACACAGGACTCAGTGTGTGTGTGTGTGTTGTTGTTAACAGCTGCTCCTCACAGCGGGCATGTCTGAACACGATCTGACCCCACACACACACACACACACACACACACTGTGGTCAGTAGAGACATAATTACAGGTGGGTCCTCCTCAGTATCCCACAATCCTTTGGGTGCTGGTCAGCTGTGTCACGCTGCGTTCAGGTGATCCTCTCCTCAGACTGCAGGTCTGTGTGTGTGTGTGTGTGTGTGAGTCAGCCCTGTGACTGGCCGGTTACCTGTCCAGGTAAACCCTGTGTCTCAGCTCCAGCCGGCGGTGATGAGCAGGTGCAGCCGATCGATCGACTCATTAATAAAACAGGTTCAAAGGTTGAATTTTTTATTTCATGTTTTAGTTTTTAACAAATCACATTCAGATGATCGAACACTCAGACAAGAGGACCTGCAGGTACCTGAGGACAGGCCGAGGACTCAACAAGCCCTTAATGAAGGACACATGTCCTCTGCTAACACACACAGTAACACACAGTAAGTAGGGAAGTTTCTCATCAGAACCAGAACCAGAACCCTCTCTGTGGGTCTGCAGGAGTCACAGACTGAGAGCAGGAGCAGGATCATGTGTCTGTGCAGAAAATGTACCAAGCTTCTCCTGCTCCTCAGGTTCTGTCCCGGTCAGAGGGAGGTCCACCTGTTTCGTTCCGAGTTCTCCAGCGGGCTGGACACAGGGGACGCCAAGAAGAAGAAAAGGAAGAAGAAGACCACGTTTGGTCAGACAGGAGAAGACGAGTGAGGAGGTGCAGCAGCTGGAGGGCCTGTGAACGAAGTGAAGGCCTGCATCCAGCTGACTGACACCACAGTGACTGCATCACCTGAGCGTTCAGGTGTTCTCAGGTAGCAGCTGTGAGGTGTCCACTCATTAAACACAGAGCAGTTTGACTCATTCACAGGATGTCCTGGAAAAGTCCTGGAAAACACAAAAGTTTGTGTCCAAACTGAACAGGAGACAAAAAGATTCAGACAGAGTCCTTGGACACGATCAGTGTAACGTTTCACACACGTTCACACACCTGTGCAGCAGTTTTACACATCACACGTCAGCACCTGTATGAATATGAATATTTCAGAGTTTCCCTCCACAGAATAAAGTTTTCTGGATTTGACATGTGACAGTGAACAGTCTTTTTGTTGAGGCTGAGATTACAGATGTTCTGCAGAGGTGAAACACACACACACACACACACACGTCCCAGCCATTTAACAGCACCAGTATTTCACCTCTTTAATATTTCAGCAGACACTCGTCTGATTGGACGGACGGAGCTGTGATGACCCGTGATCACAGTCAGTGTTTGTGTATTTATTGAAAATTTAAAAAATGAAATGTGAGAACCACAGAGGTTTTCAGAGGGACGCGAGCGGCTGCTGCTCATGATGTGTGCGTGATGATTGTGTGTGTGTGTGTGTGTGTGTTTGACTCTTCCTCATCAGGCTGAGGAATCTTCTGCTGCACCTCCTGGTTCCTCACGTCTGAGTCCAGCTCCAAGTCCTGTCCACATACACTAGTCTGGACCTGTGGGCTGGACGTCCTGGTGTCCACTTACTGACGGTAAGTTTGCTGTAGTTGTGATGTGATGTCACATCCGCTCGACCAATCATGATCAGCAGCGCTGAGTACCTGCATCCCTGAGCGGAGTCCGAACTCTGAAACCCAGCTCCAGATGTTGATGGCGCTGTGGTCAGTGGGAGAACGTCCTCCCAGCCCTCAGTGCACTGGTGTCAGCGGGGATGTGGGACAGCAGGGGTGGGGCTGCGTAATGGTGGGCGTGGCTTCTGTACAGGTATAGGTCCAGTGTGGGCAGGGCAGGAGGGTACAGGTGGTGGGTGGGCAGGAACATCCTGCCGGCCTCAGCCAGCAGCTCCAGACCAGCGGCTGACTGACGCTTCCACTTGGTCCTGAGGGAGGAGACACAACAACGTCAGCGAGGACGCCATGACCGACCCGCAGGTAAGAACACCTGGCTTTGTTTACTCCAGTTGTTTTGTGTTTGGTTCATTTGCATAAATTTGCACGAGATAAAATATGAGCAACATTTTTATTCAGAATTTAACGTTTAAAAATGTGATCAGTTAGAAAACACGTGCTTCCTCCTCCAAAATAAATCAAAACTAACAAAAATCCTCCAGCCAATCGCAGCAGAGGATTCTCAGAGGGTGGAGCGATGAAGATGAGTCAGTGAATAAACGCTCGGTGCCGTATGACCCTCGGCCCGATGTTGTTTTGTATGAATCATTGATCCCTAATTACAGCTCACGCTGCTGAACGGGTCAGTCTGGGTACAATAACTCAGACTGTTGTGACACCTGCAGGTAAGTTCAGGTACAGTTCATCCACAGGTGAGATGGAAACAACATGATAAAGTCAGACTGAGGATTTCCTGTCAGTGAGAAGAAGAATTATTCTGTTTCTCACTGAATCAGGAGCAAATGAAGGAGCTGGTGTGTGATCAGGTGAAATATTGATCAGTGTGTGGATCATGTTTCTGATCAGTATGAATGATCCGTTCTCCTGTTACACTGAGCTGCAGTGATGGAGTCAGAGTGTGAAGTTATTCAGTGACAACAACAACAACTGACGCACAACAGCCACATCGTTCTGTCTCTTTGTGGCTGTTGTGCGTCTCTCTCAGTCTGGGGGTCGTGCTCCTGTGGGGGCCGTTACCTCCGGTTCTGGTACCAGGTCTTGACCTGGGTGTCGCTGAGCTGCAGGGACGCAGCCAGCTCCATGCGGTCCTGGACGCTCAGGTACTTCTGTTTCTGGAAGCTTCTCTCCAGCCTGGACAGCTGCTGGTCGCTGAACGCCGTCCGAGCTTTTCGAGGCTTCTTCAGACGGACCGCGGCCGGGTCCGAGTCCCCGCCCCGACCTGAGTGATTGACAGGTAGAAATGACATCAGCTCAGTCCTGTCAGGTGATCGATGCCAGACGCAGACCTGAGCACAGCCGACCTGAATCTACCTGGAAAAGCGGGGCCCAAGACCTCGAGGGGCCCCAGAGGCCCCAGGCTGAACAGCATGTTTGATATCATCATCATCATCATCACCTGTCTGCTGAGGCTTCAAATCAGTGTGAATCCTCTGATTACTGATCCATCATCAGTGATCGATCACCAACTAAATCATTACATACTGAACCAGGATCAGCTGATGAACAACTAACAGACTTTAAACTGGATTAAAGACATTGAAATGAATCAGAGTTTTATCTGGTGATCTGATGTAACGCGCCCACATGGTGTGTTTGAGGGCCGGTGCAGGTCCAGGATCCGGGTTTGTTTCAGTCTGGTTTGATTTTCTGATCAATGATCAATGAGCAGCTCAAACTTTCTTTTTCTTTTTTCAGCAAACGACGATAAAACGCATCTGAATGTTCTGAGAGAAAGTCTGAGATAAACAGCAGCTGCGTCATTTTCAGCTCACAATATTAAACATTACCAACCAACACCATGAAGTTCATTCATTCATAAAAACCTTCTGATCTAACCCTGTTCATTTATCTCAGTGTGAGAAAACTTCCTGTCAGAGTTTGTTAAACTGATCGAAGTTCAGGTTTTCACTCTTCTACTCTTCCTTTTTCTTGTTTCTCTGCAGTTTATCGTTTTACCTCTGGACTCTCCGTCGGAAGAGGAGCTCCTCAGACTTTTATCCTGACAGTCTCCATCCGGTCCGGACCGGAACGGCTCGGTTACCAGTTCAGCCTGTCCCGGGTCAGAGTGAGGCGGACAGTCCGCTAAGATGTCCCGAATCAGGAAGGAGGAGCTGACGGAGCGGGGCTGGAGCTGACCGGGTAGCAGAGGAGACTCCAGCCGGGGAACAAGCTCCCTCCGCGGTGAAGGAGGCGCCGAGCGGTCGCTGCTGCCTGGGCTGCGCTCCGGAGGGTCCGCGCGGGAGAGGAGCGCGCCGGGCGGCCTGAGGGAAAGCAGGGAGTCGATCCGGAACCTCGAGCAGCCGGAGGAAGAAAGCTCCATCTCCGGCCGGACTCCGCCGAGTTTCTCCGGTCAGACGCTCAGAAACATCGGAGACAGTAGAAACAATAGAAACAGATCAAGTCCAACGAAGTCAGTTAAAAAAACACACCCGGCTCTAATTAACAAAGGACATGAAAACGCCCTGAGTTTAACACCTGGATGATGATTATCGATCCACATGGACAATGAATCGATTGATTTCAGCACCAAGGAGAAAGAGAGAGAGAGAGGGGGGGGGGGGAGGGAGGGAGAGAGAGAGAGGGGGGGAGAGAGGAGAGAGGGGAGGAGAGGGAGAGAGAGAGGGGGGGAGAGGGAGAGAGAGAGGGGGGAGAGGGACGGAGAGGGAGAGAGAGAGAGAGAGAGGGTTGTTAATGTGAAGAAACTCATCCACCCTGTGTGTCTGTGTGTGTGTGTGTGTGTGTGTGTCTGTGTGTGTGTGTGACTGAGTGTGTGTCTTGTGTGTGTGTGTGTGTGTATCTGTGTGTGAGTGAGTGTGTGTGTCTGTGTGTGTGTGTGAGTGAGTGAGTGTGAGTGTGTGTGAGTTTGTGTGTGTGTCTGAGTGAGTGTGTGTGTCTTGTGTGTGTGTGAGTGAGTGTGTGTGTGTGTCTGTGTGTATGTGTGAGGAGTGTGTGTGTGTGTGTGTGTGTGTCTGTGTGTGTGTGTGAGTGTGTGTGTGTGAGTTTGTGTGTGTCTGTGTGTGTGTGAGTTTGTGTGAGTGTGTCTGTGTGTGTGTCTGTGTGTGTGTGTGTGTGTGTGTGTGTGTGTGTGTGTGTGTGTGTGTGTCTGTGTGTGTGTGTGTGTGTGTGTGTGTGTGTGTGTGTGAGTGTGTGTGTGTGTGTGTGTGTGTGTGTGTGTGTGTGTGTGTGTGTGTGTGTGTGTGTGTGTGTGTGTGTGTGTGTGTGTGTGTGTGTGTGTGTGTGTGTGTGTGTGTGTGTGTGTGTGTGTGTGTGTGTGTGTGTGTGTGTGTGTGTGTGTGTGTGTGTGTGTGTGTGTGTGTGTGTGTGTGTGTGTGTGTGTGTGTGTGTGTGTGTGTGTGTGTGTGTGTGTGTGTGTGTGTGTGTGTGTGTGTGTGTGTGTGTGTGTGTGTGTGTGTGTGTGTGTGTGTGTGTGTGTGTGTGTGTGTGTGTGTGTGTGTGTGTGTGTGTGTGTGTGTGTGTGTGTGTGTGTGTGTGTGTGTGTGTGTGTGTGTGTGTGTGTGTGTGTGTGTGTGTGTGTGTCTGTGTGTGTCTGTGTGTCTGTGTGTGTGTGTCTGTGTGTGTGTGTGTGTGTGTGTGTGTGTGTGTCTGTGTGTGTGTGTGCTGGAGGAAAACACTGACTCAGATGTGAATGTGATGTGTTTTTATTAGTCTTAGTGTTCAGCTGCTCTGAGACGGGTTCAGTCTGCAGGTCAGTCCACACTGTATGTTCCCAGACCCCGGTGTCCTCTCCTGGACACCGACTCAGACTGATGAGCCCTGAAAGCCCGGAGACGAGCCTCCTGGTCCCTGAAGGTGTCCAGAGCCGGAGGAACCTGGGGGGAGGAGGGAGGAGTTTGATTGTTTGCTGTGAACGATGACTGTCTCAGTGCTGAGCTCAAAAAAACAGACGACACTGAACACAACACGAGGAGAAGGAGGAAAAAGAAAGATGATGGTGGGATGAAGGAAGGAGGTCCGGTGGAGGTGAACGTCTCTCTGACAGAAGATAAGGGGCTGTTAAATGTTGACTGATGCTAATGGCCTGAACCAGTGCTGCTGACGTGTGTCTGCCGTGGTCCAGAACACACCTGAGCAGCTGTTCTTTAGATCACATGGTGCAAGAAACAGGTGACACCATGACACCAGAGGCTGAGCCACAGGGAAACATGGAGGAGTGTCCTTCACTGCTGATGGCACACCTTGTAACTGATGTTGGATCTGATGTTGCTGAAGCACCTGGACTCCTCCACCTGAGGTCTCTGAGTCCACCTGAGGACTCTCAGTCCAGTGTCCCTCTCTTTTAGCTCAGAGTTTGGTCTCCACCAGCTCCTGAGGGAAGCATCAGGCTCTTCAGCTGCTAAATGCTGCAGCATGTTCAGCAGCTGCTCCGAGTCTGTCTGCTGCTCAGCAGGTCCAGGACAGAGGCTGTTTACAGCTTTTATTCTGAAAAGACTGAGACTGACAGGAAATATGCCACAAAAAGAAAACTGGGAGCTAAAAGAGGCTGAAAGCTCCATAGAGCATCAGTGATGGAGACGATTCAGTGAGTTCACCACGACGATGATCACTTCAACACCACACACAGTCAGCTGCATGGCTTTAAGAGTGCACTGTGTGTGTGTGTGCGTGTGTTACCTGTGTGAAGTGATCCAGTCTGAATGGTGTCTGTGGGACAGGCAGAGCTCTGCTCCTCCTCAGCAGACTGGTCCTGGTCTCTGGGACACAGCCTGGTCTAACCTACACACAGACACAGGTGTCACCTGGGAGCAGACCTGACCCAGAGTCTGTCTCACAGTCCTGATTATATTTCAAAATAAAAATTACATTAATGTGGGGACCTGCCTGCTTCTGGCCCCTGAGTGTCCCCATAATGTCTTTAATACAAGTGTGCACACACACACACACACACACTCAGAGGGCGTTCGAGCTTCACCCTGTGTCTCTCTCACCCTGTGCAGCTGTTTGTGGTTGCTGGTTTGATTCCTGCTCAGCTGTTCGTCCAGCCAGCGGCGAGCGTACTGATGAGAGAGGAGGTCGGACAGAGGAGACGACGCCCTGATGGACAGATCGATCACTGCTGCGTCAATCACCAAAAATCAGTAATCAATTATCACC
>CM028882.1:27104832-27234832 GCA_016801885.1 Toxotes chatareus
ATCTCATCAGGTGATCATACCTGGACATGACACCGGTCTTTAAACTCAGCTCAGCCACACACCAACACTTCATTCACCAACGGAAAACAGGAAAAACAACTGACATCTGCAGCTCCTTCACAATAAAAGTCTCTTTATCTGCTGAATCTAACAAGTGAAAAGTTGTTGTGATGGTTTACCTTGATCAGCAGCGGATTGGTCAGCATGGAGTCTCTGACCACGCCCACCCTTGGTGATGACATGTTTCCTGTCAGAGTGAAGATGAGGAGGGCTGATGATGAAGGGCAGAGACAGAGTCATGAATCCTGAACAGCTTGGTTGGTTTTATGGAGCTGCTCAGGTCGTTTGAGCCTGTGAAACTCTGCTGGCTGAACTCTGTACAAAGATTGGCTCTGAGTGTGGGGGGGTCGGGACTGAGCAGTGCATGCTGGGAAGTCTTCACAAACACACACACACACAGACCTGCTCGTTGAGCCGCTTCAGACAAACCGAACATTTAAATTAAAACAGGTCAAAGTTCAGACCAGACCCGGGAACATTTAAACATTTACAAGCGCTCACCTGAATTTTCCGTGTCCTCCGGTGTCGAGCTGCTCCGTTGCTATGGTAACAGAACACTAAACGTTGTGGTAGGAGAGAAAAAAAAAACGTTCAACCGGAAGTTTAAAGTTCATGGTTTTCAAATTAAAGTTGAAAAGAGTGAAACCTCGCTGACGGTTCTTCAGCAGATTTATTTCTATTTCGACACAAAAGACAAACTTTTATTTATTTATTCATTTGATTGATTGATTGAAAACAGAGCGAACAAAAAACTGTATAAGGCTAAAACAAATATCATGAGAAGATGAAGACAAACATATTGAAAAGCCAAATCAAACCAAAGTCAGTTGTTATCACCTCAGCTCATCCACTGTATGTGAGATTTAGTCCAACTTCAGTTTATCTTTTAGTTTGTTGTTGTTTCGGTTGATGTTTTTTGTTTTTAGCATTTTTATAGCGACAGATTGATAAATAACTGAACATCAGTTTAATGAAAAATGTGTTGAGTGTTTATGAAGTAAATCAGTATGACTGTTACAAGACTCACAGACACAACTGACGCTCAGCAGCAGAGGACTGACCGTCTGTGGTTAACTAGTCATGTTTCTCCTTTTTGAATGATGAATAAAAATATTTGTCTTTATTTATGGAGGGAGAGTGACACGGACACTGCTGCATTCAGGGACCGTAGAGAAAATAGGAAGGCTTAGCTCATGCAGTGCTCAGTGTTGAGATGTGATGAGAAGGGAAAATCAGAAGTTTTGTTTTTGCAGGACAAAAAGATTATTTTTTTTATTATATGTTTTAATGGAAAAATTTTGTTTGGCAAAATATATAAATAAATTTACCTCCTTGAATTTCCGAAAACCCAAGCTGAGCTCATTTTTTGTCTCAGTTTTCTATTTGCTTTTATGTTGATTTCGCTTTACTTCAGTTATTTTATTCAGAGACTTTATTCCAATTCTTTGGTTTTCGTTCCTCTTGTCTCATTTTAGCGATCAACAAAGTCTGATCTTATCACTCAAGCATCATTCTTCACGTGAGATAAAACAAAATATGCAATTACAAAAATGCAGTACACAATGTGTTACAACACAATCACACACCACACAGCAGGTTTCTGACCATACCTAGAGAGACAGAGAAAAGAGCAACAAATGAAATCCATTAAAAGCATAATTTTAGTTAAAGTATTAGTGTTTATTGATAAATCACTATAAATAAATGCTAAAATAGAATTTAATTAAAATAAAGAAACTAGTCGAATCAAATAAAAGGTGATGTTTTATTTGACGTTCATAACCCTTGTTGATAAAAAGGTTTTGTTTCTGCAGAGATTCTGTTTCTTTCTGTCCCCAATAATCAACAACAGGAATGAATTAGAATAAACATAATTATCAAAGCTGGTGGGGTTAATATTAATTTATTACAGATGAAATTTCAAATCCTGTCGCTGCTTCAGCTCCTTCAAAGACTTAAACTCTCTGTTTTCACGGTTTAATTCATTTTGAACGTTTGCACACGAACATTTCAGCGACAGTGGAAACACTTCGTTTACTTCTTTCAATGAACTGATGTCGAGTTTTCAGCTGACGCTCAGATTTTCGAGCAAACCTTTAATGCAGCACGGTGCTGACGTCAGTCCACGCGTCAGTCTGACTGAGAAAGATCGTCAATTGAAACACACCTCACTCCAAAGTTAAAACAAAGGCCATTCCTCAAATGAGGGGGTTGCTATAGCAACCTAAAGCGATCACAGAAATCGATGATACTGTCAGTTTGAGTCTCAGTGGCTGTCACTGATAAAGTGAACAGACAGAATTCACTCTGTGCTCTCCCTGTTTCAGGTTCTCGGTTTCCCGGAAACTCCTTCAGAGTGAGACGTCTGTCCTTCCTGCGTCTCTCCGCTGTTCACACACGTACGTGTTAGCGGGGCTCGGCTCTCATGTCTCCCCAGCTCTCTCTGCTTGTTTTCGCCACAAACCGTCCAGCTCTCTGACCACCTGTCCTCTGTGTCTCTCCCCGGACGGCAGAGATGCTCCGGCTCTGGTTCAAAGCAGCGGTTATGCTCTGGCTCTTCCCGGGGGGCCTGGAAGCCGCAGCCCGCCTGTACACGGAGGAGGACCCGCTGGTGATCCTGAGCAGCAGCAACCTGAAGCCCACCGTCAGCAACTCGTCTTCGGCCTGGCTGGTCCAGTTCTTCTCCTCTTGGTGCGGACACTGCGTCCAGTACTCCAGCACATGGAAGACCCTGGCCCAGGACGTCAAAGGTATTTCATCAGACACCCTCGGTGTGATTCCCTGGCTGTGTAACCAGGAAGACCAGACTCCATTGGAAATATTGCCGTTTAATTCTTTTAAGGCCAATTGCTAACTCTCACAGTGTCAGTCGCTGTTTTCCGTTTCTCCAGTAATATAACACAATCCAAAAATCAACACTTAATTACTCTAAAATCTCAACTAATCTCGTGTGGTTCACTAAAGAATTTAATATAGATTCTCTGAAATGTTAAACGTTGTGTCAAACAGGTGAAAATAGCGGATTTTTGAATGGAGTTCTGCCTGATGGAGTGATTACGTACAGGAATTGCTTTGGTGTAATCTAACCCGGAGTATCTTACTGTGGAGGAGCCCGGCTCATATTCACCTGAAGAAACCACCACAACAGTTTTCTGCTGTTGGCTAAAGCTAGCTGCTAGCTGGTCACTGAATCTCTACTGACACGAAGATGGAGGTTTTCACCTGTTCTGCTTACAGGTAAACCAGTTCAGGTTTCCGGGCAGCAGTCAGGTGACAGTCGGGTTCAGTCAGGTCTCTGAATAACGAGGAACTGCTCTGGGAGGTCACACCTGAGGCACCTGAGACGTAAACAGGTTACACATCAAAGAACTGAGGGCACTGTTAGCTCAGTTAGCTAACAGTGTCACAACAATGAAACATCTTTTGTTAAATTACTTTTATTTATTTAGATTCATTGATTCAGTCTGAGCCACGGCAGTGGACAGTAGGTTCCAGTACCTGAGTCTGTCAGCTCTACACCTGTCTGACCTGTCAAAGCTCCAGGTTCATGATCCTCTACATCACTGACACAGCGGCTGATTATCGGGCCCTGTCCTGTGCTGTGGTCCTCACATGGAGCCTGTTCCTGAATACATCTGTTTAATCAATCACCATCTTTTCAGCAGTGAGCCTTGAGCTCTGTCTGCTGGATTTCATGGGGACTTGGAGGCAGGGTTTATATTCAGAGGGTGGTAGGTTGGGGGGTCAGTGGGGGCCCACAGCAGATTTTTTCCCGGGGGCCCCTGAACGTGTTGACCCAGCCATGGCAGCTGCAGCTACTTGTTTCTTTTCAGATGAAGATTTTACATAAATCATGATGAGTTTATAAAATGCAATTTAAAGATTAAATCTGTGGTTTTCATCCTGTGTGTATCAGTGTGTCCTGTCCCATTTATCTGCTGACCCTCTGGAGGGGCCTGACCCCTAGGTTGAGAACCAGTGAACTGAATTATTTCTTTGTATATGAAGTGGCTGAGACCAGCTCCACCTGGAGCAGCTCTGACCTGAGATCAGTCACAGGACACAGGGAGTTCTGTTGCTCTGAATCTGATCTGAAACTGGGAGGCGGGTTCTGAGATGACTGACAGGTTTAAACCCCAGCAGAGGAACACCTGCAGCATTTCATCTGCTCAGGTACAAACGAGGTCACAGATGGAGCTGAGTTTCACTGACAGGCCCAGGTCTGGACATTCATTCACAGAAAAGTTTCCATTGTTTGTTTATGTCTCTAAAACATGCAAAAACCTGAACACACACACACACACACACACACACACACACAGAGAACAACCGGTGGGAATCTGTCCCCTCCATCTGTCGCTGGGGAACAAGTTAACCAGAGACCAGCTGCTTCAAACACACACACACACACACACACACCACATACTCTCTCTCCCTTTATGTGAGAGACAAAGACCCTGACGCCCCCTGAACCCTGACATACAGACAGCTGGGAGACAACGCACACGCGCACACACACACACACACACAGAGTTTTAGGTTGATGATATTTAAAGCAGCTGATCAGGAACATCTGCTGCAGGATCTGGTTTCAGCTCCAGGTCTCTGGATTGTGATGATGGTCCTGGTTCAGGTCTCAGTCTGTGTCTCAGCTGCACTGTGTTTCTATTATTTTGTCCACCTCATTTACAGTCCCCTCCAAAAGTATTGGAACAATGAGGCTGATTCCTTTATTTTTACTGTAGGCTGGAAACATTTGGGTTTGACACCAAAAGATGAATATGACACAAAAATTCAACATCTCAGCTTTTATTTCCAGGTACTTACATCTGGATCCGATACACAACGTAGAAGATAACATTTTTTGTAAAGAAGCACCACATTTTTAGGTGTTCAAATGTATTGGAACAGATAATTAAAGCAAATAAGACTTAATATTTTGTTGCAAATCCTTTGCTTGAAATAACTGCATCAAGTCTGTGACCCATTGACATCACCAAACTTTTGCATTCTTCTTTTGTGATGCTTTTCCAGGCTTTCACTGCAGCCTCTTTCAGCTGTTGCTTGTTTTGGGGGGTTGTTCCCTTCAGTTTCCTCTTTAGCAAGTGAAAAGCATGCTCTATAGGATTCAAGTCTGGAGATTGACTTGGCCAGTCTGAAACCTTCCACTTCTTGCCCCTGATGAACTCCTTTGTTGTTTTTGCAGTGTGTTTTGGGTCGTTATCTTGCTGCATGATGAAGGATCTCCCAATCAGTTTGGTTGCATTTTTCTTTAAATTGGCAGACAAAATGTTTTTGTAGACTTCTGAGTTCATTTTGCTGCTGCCATCAGGTGTTACCTCATCAATGAAGATTAATGAGCCCATCCCAGAAGAAGCCATGCAAGCCCAAGCCATGACATTGCCTCCACCATGTTTAACAGTTGAGCTTGTGTGTTTGGGATTATGGGCAGATCCTTTCTTTCTCCAAACCTTAGCCTTTCCATCACTTTGGTAAAAGTTAATCTTTGTCTCATCAGTCCATAACACTTTGTCCCAGAATGTTTGAGGCTCGTCTCTATACTTTTTGGCAAAATCCAGCCTGGCCTTCCTATTCTTCTTGCTGATGAGTGGCTTGCATCTTCTGGTGTAGCCTCTGTACTTTTGCTCATGAAGTCTTCTGCGAACAGTAGATACTGATACTTTCACTCCTGCCCTCTGGAGGTTGTTGGTGATGTCACTAACAGTTGTTTTAGGGTTTTTCTTTGCAGCTTTCACAATGTTTCTGTCATCAACTGCTGTTGTTTTTCTCGGTCTACCTATTCGACGTCTGTTACTTAGTACACCAGTGGTTTCCTTCTTCTTTAAGACATTCCAAATGGTTGTACTGGCTATGGCCAATGTTTGTCCAATGGCTCTGATCGACTTTCCATCTTTTCTCAGCTTCACAATTGCCTCTTTCTCCCTCATAGACAGCTCTCTGGTTTTCATGTTTGTTACACTTCTTGCTGTAAATGCAGTCTCCTCTGGCAAAACCCAAATGTGAAACTGAGCAAGTGCTATTTATTGTTTGAATAATTAGTGTAATAGGAAACACCTGGGCAACAAAACACACCTGTCAGTCACATGTTCCAATACTTTTGATCACCCAGAAATGTAGTGTTCCTTTACAAATAATGTTATCTTCTAAGTTGTGCATCAGAACCAGATGTAAATACCTGGAAATCAAAGCTGAAATGTTGAATTTTTGTCTCATATTTGTTTTTCGGTGTCATACTCAAATGTTTCCAGTCCACAGAAAAGATAAAGGAATTTGCTTCACTGTTCCAATACTTTTGGAGGGGACTGTATACCAGTGAGTGAACAGACTAATTCCTTCCCTGAGTAAATGCAGCTCGCTGCCTGTGCGGCTGTGACAGAATGAATCATGTGTTCACATGTTTTTATCTGCTGATGTTTTCTGTTGTACACTGTGAAGGACAGACGGGGACTCCTGGTCCACCACTGGCCTCCAGACCTCCAGCTTCAGGCTCCTTGTCTTTAACTGTCTGAATCTCTGGACTCTGGACAGATGTTCCCACGTCAGGTGTTTGGATGATGATGATGGTGGAGAGACCTGTCCGACAGGTGACGCCGCACGTGCACTCGTCCAGTGACGGACTGTTGCTGCTGACGCAGTCTGATCACGTCCCCATCATCCAGGCAGCTCTGTGGACAACTGTCTCTGTCCTCTGTCGTCTTTCCCACTGCTCCTGTTCAGACAATTGAATCAACTTCACCTGGTTCAGCATTTCTATACCAGAGAGCATGATGGGATGTTAACTGCTGAATTGTACCGTGCAATGCACCTGATGATGGTCTCTGTCTCTGTCTCTGTGTCAGACTGGCAGCAGGCCATCAGTGTCGCCGTGCTGGACTGTGCTCAGGAGGAAAACTTTGACATCTGTAAAGAGTACAGCATCAAGTTCTACCCAACATTCAAAGTATGTGAGAGCCGCGCTGAGCACGTTTACTGATGCTGTGTCCCCTCCTGTAGTAACATCACTGATCTTGTTGTCCTCAGTATTTTCGGGCTCACGGCTCACCGACAGACAGAGGGACGACCTACAGAGGTGAGACGCTCACACACCTGTCTGCCAGGACAGGACAGAGGACACGCTCTGAGCTGTGTCTTATGAAGTGTCCCTCGGACTTCACAGTACAAATACATCACAGAGGATGAGGACAGGTCCATTAGTTGTTTTCAGAGTGAGTGAGCTCTGAAAGAACTGAGACATCAGAGAAAAGTTCATTCACATCATCTGCTGACCCTCTGAAGGGGCCTGAGCCTTCGGTTGGGAACCAGTGAACTACATTATCTCCCAGTATATAAAGTAGCTCAGACCAGCTCCAACAGGAAAATGCTGCTGACGCATCAGCGACTCAGGATAAATGATCTGATCAGAGATCAGTCACAGGAAACAGGAAGTTCTGAAGAAACATCACATGATTCAGAAAGTAAAACAGGTTTCTGTCTGTGTGTCCAGGTGCAGACAGACAGATCCAGTCAGTGAGACAGCTGATGGTGAACATCCTGCAGAACCACACCAGACTGGACTGGCCCGATCACTGTCCTCCATTAGAACCATACAGGTGAGAGGAGGAGCGGCATCGTGAGACCACGTGATCACATGTTTGACTGTCAGAGTGAATCTCTGCAGATCTGCAGCTGAGTCTGGTTCTTCACAGAACATCAGAGAACGTTGCTGACAGACAGAAAGTCAGACAGAGGAACCGTTACTGTGTAATGTTTCTGTTTGTTTAGCTTTAGCCTTGTTTTTGTCAGAAAGGTCAGTTTTCAGAGCTGCAGGATCACAGGTGCAGCGTCTGAGCTCTGAACCAGACACTGGTGTTACAGGTGAATCACTCCGATCCACACCTGTCGCTGCAGACACTGAACTACGCTTCATGTTCCCTTCAAGGCAGCGAGTACCTGCACGACAACACGGAGACAAGAGACAATTACACTGTCTGTCTGTCTGTCTGTCTGCCTGTCTGTAGCTCTGTGGAGCTCCTGCCTCTGCTGGGTCAAAGGACAGATCACTACACTGCCATCGTCATAGAAGAACCAGATTCCTTCGTGGGACGAGAGGTAGGAGAATAAAAGATGATGCAGTTTAACCTGAAACAGGTGAAACTGCAGATAAACAGACGCATTGTTACACAAGGAAATAATGAAGAAGCAGATCCATTCATTCATTCATTCATTCATTCATTCATCTTCTGCACAGTTGCTCCAGTTTCCTATTTTTTGGTCTGAATCATTTATTTCATTTCCCTACTGTGTGTGCATGTATGTGTGTGTGTGTGTGTGTGTGTGTGCATGTGTGCGTGTCTCAGGTGATCCTGGACCTGCTGCAGTACTCAGGTGTGGAGGTAAAGAGAGCCCTGAGCTCTGATCTCCCCCTGCTGGACGCTCTGAAGATCACAGCCTTTCCCTTCATCTACCTGCTGCACCCCAACGGGACACACACACACCTGCATGTGTGAGTGAATACACACACACACACTTGTGTCTCTTCAGTGATGCAAACTTCTTCCTGCTTCTCAGGAGTTTAACCCGTAGCTCTGTGGACACTTAGCAGGACAAAGACACAAGAGAAAGACTGAAGCTCCTCAGGGGGGAGGTCAGTTAGAGTCCTGCTCCTCCCACAGACCTGAAACAGATTCAGTGTGACATCACTTCCTGAGGATATCATCGTCTCTGATGTCCCTCCTGCAGAACCTCATTCAGAATCCTGCTGTTTTTAAGTGTCCCTCAGTGTCACAGTGATCCAATGAGACGTGTCTGTACCTCCACGGCTTCACTGCAGACAGGAGCTGATCACAGCTGATTCAGCTGTTGTTACAGGGACAGTTGGACAGAAGGGACACCCTGACCCTAACCCTTAGTCTTATCTCAGCCTGTATGTGATCACCTTCTGTAGCTCATTAGATTTTAGATGATAACAAACCAAATGTTGGATAGTTTTTGCTGGTTTTTGCTTTTACATTTAAAGCTGCTTCATGTATGTAACATGTTCAGCATCAGCATTAACTGCTGTTCCTTCTTCCTGCTGTCATGGTGGACTGAGGGCAGACTGGACACTGCAGTGTCTCACTGTCACCTCCTCAGGTCCAAACTGGTATAACGAGACAAGGTGGCCTGGGGCTAGCTGGTTAGCATGCTAACTTCCGTGGATGTGTGTTCTGACGTAACATCAGAGCTGTTGTTTCTTCACAGGCTGGTGATGAAAGGTGAATGTTTGAAACTGGAACATCTGCAGATAGAACATGAGGAGGAGAGAGTGTGGGTTCGATCCCGCAGCGTCACTTCAAACAATCAGAAGATTAATCGTCAGAAATGATTTAAGCTCAGAGAAAGATCGGACTCCCTGTGTTAGATAGTGAGAGGTGGAAGTTGTTTGTGTCGGGGTTTGTCCATGAAACTCATCTTTAAAACACACTTTAAAAAGCGTGTGTCTGAAAATATAATGGAAATTAAAACGTACAAACCTAAAACCAAAAAGCAGCTGTGAAGCTTCAGACAGTGCGGATCCAGCTGTGGACAGCTGTGGCAGGGGCGTCGCACCCGTGGGGAATGTGACACCTTTCCCGGCGAGAGGGTTCAACACCCACAGTTTTTTTCTGCAGATTTTCCGCAGTTTTGTATAAACGCCTCACAACTTTCGCTCCGTTTCTCCGGCCGCTCTGTTCACGCTCGCTGCGGCTGCCTCCTCTCCCCTCCCTCTCCTGTTCTTGCTTCAAACGGCTTCAGACCATAGACTGTATAAGACATGGACGTAGCACCCGTGACGTCACCCATTGGTTTCGGGGAGTCGTTTTTGTGACCAAACCATGGGCATTTGAGCTGCGCCATCTTGGATTTTAGTGGGAGTGTACTTTCCATATTTGGCGAAGAGGCGGTTACTCTACGGGTGAGCCGGGGTCAGCCGGCCGAGAATCCGGCCACTTAGCTCGGACAAACCGAGCTAGCCTAAAGCTAATCAGCTAGGCTAACAAGCTAAGCGGCAGCTACATCCACCATACGACAGTCCCCGAGTCCGACCCGACTAGCTCGACCCCGTGTAACCGCGACACACAGCATACAACAGAGATCATAATGTTGCTGCTGTGTTTTAAACATGACTGTTTCAGATAGAGAGGTTTTAGATGGAGCTGCAGGGTTTGGTGGAGTTGTGGGGGGAAATTTAATTCTAGTCTGTTATTTAACTGTGAAACCATCATTATTATTTCATATTAATAAAATATATTATAAAGTTAAAACATTATTATTATTGTTATTGTTGCCATTATTATTAATGATATATAATGAGTGAACGATAAAAAATAATGATGATGATAATATATTAAAATGTTTAATATTTAATATTTACCGGCTTTCGCCGCTGCCTCCATCCACTATCCATTTACAGCAGCACACAAACAACAGCAGCCGCTGACTGACGGAGCTGCTCTGTCCATGCAATGTCGGACTTTTTAAACAGAAAAATGAGACGAAATAAAGTTGTAGCCTAATATTCCCGCAATAAATGGACTCTGAGAGCACGGAACACACCGCAGCAGCGTTCCTAACATTAGCTGCTCCGGTCCTCTATCTGTATCAGCAGCGACCAGAAATCGGCAATTAAGTCATAAGCCAGCGGCAAAATATGCCAGTACTAATTAGTGCAAACATCCAGGTAAAATAGTGAGAAATTTACTCACCGAAAAAACTGCAACACAGACTCCTTCGACGGTCGGTTAGTACAGTCTACACTACAACAAGCCATACTGTCACAAAAACCTATCCGAACATTGGCAAACAAACACGGACACTGCAGCCCCTGTCAACCACTGGAGGTAGCCGTAGGCCTCTGGAGGTAGCCGCCTAGCCCAGCCGATGCTTTAGCAACGAGCTAACTGTCAGTGCCTGTCTACGGACTGTCACTCAACGTAACCACGCCCCAATTTATTAAGCCTAAATAACACTAAAACGGTTGTGGTACAAAAAAATTCCGCCCCCTCACAGTGTTCACGGAGGTGGAAACTATCAATGGAGACCAAAAACAAAAAATGTACCAGGCTGTAAATATGTTTTTTCAGGCTGTAAAGTTGGCTATTTTAACATGGGGGTCAATGGAGAATTGCTCACTTCTGGAGCCAGCCCCCAGCGGCAGCTGAGGAACTGCAGCTTTTTGAACGCGGAAGTGATCCTCACTGCTGAAACCTACAACTCCCCCCTTGCTTCAGACACCACCTTTGAGTGTGACCGGCTGATGATTGGTTGTTCTGCCTTAAGTCCCGCCTCTCTTGCTGTTAGATTTATCGATCGGCTCGTCCTGAGGAGGAGGCGGGAACTAGCTAAGTTCATAGTTCACACCGGCACCTTTTTCCTGGTACTGTGAATGAGTGTCCTTTTTGTAGATGTGATTTTTTTTTATTTTATACTGTGTGTTTTTGTACTTTTCTAGTATCACTCTTTTAAAAGAGTATTGTATACCCTTCTGTCATTGTATTCATCGTTTTTATTGTTTGGTCAAAACATATGAAAACATGTGAAGCAAACTTTATTGGCATCCATCCCCCACACTTCTGAAACACTTGCTACACCTCTGAGCAGCTGTGGACAGCTGTGGACAGTCGTCACAGCCTCGATCGACAGGATCCACAGTGGCACAGCAGCAAACCTCACTCCTTCTTCTTCTCATCTTTCAGGCAGAAGCCGCTGCGTTTCTTCTTCTCCTCCTCGCTGAGGACGTTACCGGGTGTTCAGCGCAGGTTGAAGTCAGATGGCAGCAGTTCCAGCGTCGGTCAGATGGGGGCGCTGCCGGACAAACAGAGCACCGAACCCTGGAGAGACTTCGACAGGTGAGACTCGGACCGACTCGGCTCAGTGTGGTTCAGAGCCGGTGGAACGTCCGTGAACAGGTGTCTGTCTCTGACAGGTCCAAGGTGTACACAGCTGATCTGGAGTCAGCTCTCCACTACCTGCTGAGGGTCGAGCTGGCTACCCATAGCACCCTGGAGGGGGCGGAGCTCCAGATCTTCAAGGATTTTGTCACTTTGGTTGCTAAGGTAACAACAACAGGTGTGTGTGTGTGTGTGTGTGTGTGTGCGTGCGTGCAGGCCAGTGCAGACATCATGAATTCACCTCTGACCCCTGACCCCCGCTCAGTGAACTCATTACATCAGCGCGCTCACCCCTCAGTAAAATACCATGTGGAAACTGTGTGTTCTCTCTCCACCTGTGCAGCTGTATCCAGGTGGGGGTTCGGTGGTGAAGCTGATGGAGACTCTCTCTGATTGGCTGTTCAGTCTGCCGCTGCAGCGAATTCCCTACCAGGCCGTCCTGGACCTAGTAGACAACAAGATGAGGGTGAGACACACATTCTCACACACACACACACACACACACACACAGAGCAGCATCTGACTTCCTGTTACCTGTCCAGATCTCAGGTGTGTTCCTGGGGGCAGAGCTTCGATGGGTTGGTTGTCAGGGTAGCAGGGTGGGGCTCCGAGGTTACCCATGTTCCCTCTGGACTCTGTTTCATGTTCTGACTGTCCAACATGACGCCAAGCCCACCGCACTGGAAAACACAGGTAACACACGCGCACACACAAACACACACACACGGTCTGAATGTCAGCACCTCCCCCTCCTGCCTCAGTGAGCAGCTCTGCCACGTGATGAAACCACAGCGTCAGACGACACCTGGTCCTGAAACGAGACTCCTCCCACCATCACACAGCCTGGCCTGGTTTATTTGCAGGGCTGTTTTGGTCACCTGCTGAACTTCAGACGCTAACGTTCTGTCTGTGCATACGTCTACGTCACGCAGGTCTGGAGGGCGAGGCGGCCCCGGTGTTGCAGGTGATGCGTCGGTACATCAGGACGTTCTTCGGCTGTGAGCAGTGTGGGCGACACTTCGAACAGGCCGCTGACGTCAGTATGGACAGAGTCCAGGACAGAGAGGACCAGATACTGTGGCTGTGGAACCAACACAACATGGTCAACTACAGACTGGCTGGTATCAGCACACGCACGCACACACACGCACACACAGGTTCAGTTACAGTAAAGCGTGTTGATGAGCTGCTGTAACTCTCAGAGACAGACGACGGTTTGTGTCAGAGCTCAGTTGCTGTGTATTCTGACGTCTCTCCTGCAGAACTTCATTCAGAATCCTGTTGTTTTTAACTTTCCTTCAGTGTCACAGTGATCCAGTGAGACGTGTGTGTTCATCCATGGTTCACTGCAGGCAGGAGCTGATCACAGCTGATTCAGCTGCTGTTAATAACCATGTTACTGTATTAACATTGTAATTACTGTGTATGTATCATCATCATCAGCACCAAGCAGAGGCTCAGGGTTTAACGTTTACCCCCCTCCCCCTCCTCCCCCCCAGGCTCTCTGAGCGACGACCCCCTCTTCCCTAAAGCTCCGTGGCCGAGCCCCTCCCTCTGCGCCTCCTGCCACGAGGAGAAAAACGGCGTCCACGTCTGGAACCACGACAACATCCTCCGCTTCCTCCGACATCACTATGGAGCCTCCAACCTGTCCCCCAGATACTCCCTGATTCCCCCACAACTCCCCGCATCTCCTCCAAATCCTGATCCTGTGCAAACCAGCCGTCCTCAGGAGGAGCACCGAGGAGGAGGAGGACAGAGAAAGGAGGAGGAGAGGCGAGCTGAGGAGCAGCCGGAGCCTCGACTCGAACACCAGGTTCAGAAGGGGGAAGACAGGGGTGAGGTGCCGGGGCACAGGGGGGGAGGAGGAGGAGCAGGGGGAGGCGTGTGGATCCTGGGTCTGGGTTTTAACAGTGTGGACATGAGTCTGTGTGTGGTCCTGTACGTCTGCTCCTGCCTCTTCCTCATGCTCCTCTTCTTCTTCTTCAAAGTCCGATCCAGGAGGTGGAAACTCCGACACTCCCGCCTCCACGTGTGACCTGGACCGGACCGGTCCTGAACAGACCGCTTTGGACAGGATCAGTTCAGGGCTGGGGTCCACTCAGTGTCGCTCAGGCTTCAGGAATAGTTCCATGTTTAGTTAGAAAGTAGTTCCTGTGAAATCCGTCTCCAGTGTTTCCAGTTTATCCCAGTGAAACCACAGCAGTCAGCATTTCCCCCTGCTGAGGGGGGGTGGACCTCCACTCAGCCACGCACCAGCGCGTGTCGTCCCTCTGTCCTCTGGTCATGAGAACCATGATCGAACGTGAAGGCGGGAACCTGGACGTGGTGCAGACCAGGTCCACGCTCTTCAGTCGTGTTGAGCTGTTTCAGTTTTTAAAAAGTTGTGCGCTTGGTTTTAATCTTTGTGCAGATTGTTCTCGAGTACGGCAGGGCCGACCCCACAAGCACCTGTGGAGGGCGCCGTTGGCCTGTTCACCGTCTGACTGACGTTCAGTCCAGTTTCCTGATTCTGTGGTCGAATGTTTGTTCAGTGAATTTTTGTGTTTTTATTCTGCTTCAATTTAAAATCCAGCCCTGAACCGGAACGGACCGGACCGGGTTTGGGTTTTAGTGGCTCAGATGTGGAACCTGCTCTGGATGTGTTGTATTTAAAGACTCATGTTTAAACCTGGTCTGGACTCTGAGGACTGGACTTATTTATTTTCCCTTTCAAAGGCCAGACTGGATCCTGAGCCCTGTTGTGTTTTCAGATGTGTGTCGGACCTGGACTGGACTGGAACCCAGGGTTCTGTGAGGAACCTGATGAGAGACCAGTGGCAGACTGGGACTGAACTGGATCAGACTGGTTCTGCTGGGTGGAGACTCTGAGTTCACTTTGTGCCAAATGTTAAACCTGCTGACAGACAACTCACCTGTCCTCTCAGGCTCCGCCTCCATCTACACAAACACTCTGTGTGCGTGTGTGTGCGCGTGCGTGTGTGCGTAAGTGTGTGTGCGCGTGCGTGCGTGTATGTGTGTGTGTGCGTGTGTGTTAGCCTCTATTCTCTTTGCTGTGAAACATGGACCTGTCCAGATGAATGAACCTCTGCTGACACAGTGATTGATTGATGATGGATTGATGGAGGTATTATTCATCAGCTGATCAGTGATGGATTTTGGGATTTGGTGACACCTTGTGGCCACGGCTCCTTCATGAATAAAAACAAAGAATGTTGTAGTGTAATAGCATTCAGCCCAACAGTTACATGACATGCAGGTTTTGTGCGTGTGTGTGCATGTGTGTGTGTGTGTATAGACCTTTATAAGTGTAATTTGCATCAAATCTGAAAAACCGGATAATAAATATATTTCTAAAATATGTGGTTTCTTCTTTCCGTCTGACGCCTGTGACACAAACCGCAGTGAACACATGAAAAACCATTCACTCATCTACAGACAGACCTGATGCTCTTTATTATTCACCGCTTCATTGGAAACTCTTTTGTCCCTGTCAGGATCCTGTAGGAATGACTCCGTGCTTCCAGTGATCTGATTGGTCAGCAGTTTTGGACAGCTTTTGATCTGATGTGGAGCAGGTTAGCTGTGCAGCGGCAGTTACCATGGCGATGTGACCCGGAACCACCGTCGTACCCCTGAGAGCCCAGAGTTAAACCTGAAGTGAAGTTCGGATGCTGCTTCGTGCTACAGGCCTGTGGTCCGGGCTTATCCAGCTCTCTGTGGGTTTAACTCCATCACATGACTCCACTCAGCCAGATTATTAAACCCAGAGTTTACAGATCCAGTTAATGTCCAGCTTCATGATACAGGTGATCCAGGACGTTAGGCCCAGTGAAGCCAGATAACCTGAAGAGAGCCAGACTAAGGTGAACTGGCTTCGTGGGCATGTTTGTATATTTAATACTACAAACAAACGTATTTTCCTTTTGTTGTAAATGAGACGTAGGAAGTGAGATGAGTTTGTTTTGAACAGCTAAATGCAGTCAGGACTACACCTCTGTTAAATGTATGAGATCAGAAGAGAAGCAGCAAATGTTTAAATGTTTTTAACTGTAAATTCATTTTCACACAGCCTTTCTTTACAGTACCTGTCTCTCAGTATACAATATACACAGCAGGTTCAGTGTGATGCTGAAACTGTTGGGAGGTAAGTTCATCGCGGTCAGTGTTGTATGAAAAGTCAATGAGCTCATCATTATTTTTTACACAGCACTCCATGTGGCAGGTGAAAGCTGGAGGAACATGGACATTTTTTTTTCTCAAATGTATTATTGGACACTCCTACTCCTCCCATGTCCCATAATCCTTTGTGCCAGTAGAGCAAACAAAGAACATAAGAACTGCTCAGAGATGACACCTGGCTAACATCTAACCAGCAGCACACACTAACCCTCAGGTCACTGTTTACACTGAGCTGCTGCGGTGAGCAGAGACCAGCAGCCTCAGTCCTGAAGAAGAAGAAGTCCTTCTACTGACCGTGTTTGTTCTTTTGTACCTGCTCTGTTCCTCCCTTTGCTGTGGATGCAGCATCATGGTCTCCTTGGTTAAGTTCTGTTCATCTGTTCTGCTTTGTCATCACAGAATACAACATTTACAAAAACAGGAAGACCAGACACTGAACCTGGAGATGAACATGAAGATCACAGAGGTGGAGGTGATAGAGGTGATGGACGTGGAAGTGATGGAGATAATGTGATGATGGAGGTGGTGTCGTCGGATCAGAGTCAGTAAACAGTGGAAACAGAATCAGATGTTTGTTTTTGCTGACCTCAAACACATTCACACATTCTTGTATTTATGTCTTTGTGAGGACATTCATTGACATGTTCAATTCAATTTTATTTATATAGCGCCTTCCACAATCCAAATTGTCTCAAAGCGCTTTACAGAGACCCAGAGTCTGACCCCAGATCAGCACTTAAGGCAACAGTGGCAAGAAAAACTCCCTTTGAACAGGAAGAAACCTTGAGCAGAACCTGGCTCAGATGGGGGACCCTCCTGCTGATGGCCGGGCTGGGTGAAAGGAGGAAAAGGAGGAAGATAGGACAGCTAGGAATGGAGGAGAGGGGGAGAAAGACATGCAGCATAATACAGACAAATGGACAATATTAGTGGGTCAGCATTTACATTACAGTTAGTGAACAGTTAGTGGATAATGTGCTCAGCAGATTACAGTTATAATAGGAAACAGCACAGAGGCAAAAAGCTGTCATGACTGATTATTATTTACAGTCTGCAAAGAATATTAATCCAATATTTATCTGTAGCAGAACGGAACATTAAACATGTTAGAAATGGATCATTGTAAACAATAAACAGCAGCAGGTGGGTGGAGCCAGGACCACGGGACATGCAGCTCCGGAGCCAGAGACACCTGCAGAAAGGTACAGAGACAGAGAGACCAGAGAGAAACAAACACAGGACTACGGGACAGAGAGGACACAGAGTTAATGACATGTAATAAAGGCTAATAAATTTGAGAGTGGGTCTGAGGAGAGAAAGAGAAAGAAGAAGAAGTGCGCAGTAGATCATGGGATGTCCCCCAGCAGCCTCGGCCTATAGCAGCATAACTAGGGGATGATTCAGTTGCCTGAGCCAGCCCTACTAAGGGCTATATCCTTAACTGTAACAGTGTCTATAGAGATAATTGTGACTAACTATAAGTTTAATAAATAACTAGGACTGTAACTACAACTAATTATAAGCTTTGTCAAACAAAAAGGTTTTAAGCTTCGTTTTAAAATTAGAGAGGGTGTCTGCTTCCCGAACCCAAACTGGCAGTTGGTTCCATAGGAGAGGGGCCTGATAGCTAAAGGCTCGACCTCCCGTTCTACTGTTAGAGATTTTGGGAACCAACATGTGTTTCCTTACCCCTGACCCCTGACCCCTGACCCAGCCTAAACCTGGTTCTAACCTGAACCCTAAAACCTGAGCCCTCAAACAGACCTTTTAAGGTGTGAGGACCAGACAACATGTCCCCACTCTGTGAGTTCTACAACTCAGACTGGTCCTCACAATGGCTCCAAAGCCATACAAGCACACACACACACACACTGCTGCTCAGATACTGTACACGTCCTTATTTAGCCTCAACACAACACACCCCTCCCCCCGATCCAGCATCCACCCACTGTCTCTCTCTTTAAAACTGGATGGAGAACCTGAATATAGACACCAAACCTGTCTGTCTCTCTGTCTGTCCCTTACTGTCTCTCTCTGTCTGTCTGTCTCTTGTTGTCTCTGTCTGTCTGTCTGTCTCTTGTTGTCTCTCTCTCATGTTGGAAGCTAAACTGTGATGATGGAAGCTGAGGCTGCAGAAAGCTGCTTCTTCTGTGTGTGTGTGTGTGTGTGTGTGTGTCTGGGCTTGTTTTACTGTCTTCATGGGGTCTGAAAACCAGGAACAGGTTTGTGGGGACCAACATCCTGGACCCCACAGGTTTAAATATCTGTTTGAGCTTTCAGCCATGGTTTTAGTGTTCAGGTTGGAACCGGGTTTAGGTCTGGTTTAGGTCTGGGTCAGGGATTATGGACTGCACTATACCAATGACAGGTCCCCACAAATGTAGTAAAACAAAGATGTGTGTGTGTGAGCCTGGCACACAGTCGCAGTATGCACGCTATGTACTCGGCATGCCAACTCAGCCTCGGCACTGCAATGCAGCGCTGTGCATTTGGCCAAGTCATGCCACACACACACACACACACACACACACACACACAGACACACATACACACACACACGTCATTGTGTGTGGCAGTGTGTGACAGTCTCCACGTGTGTTTTTAGCGTGTTCATGGATATCTGCCTCTTTAATATTCAACCTTGCAGTGTGTTCTTCTCTGTAGCAGATGAGCTGTGTAATGCATGCTCGCCCGCCTCTCTCTCCCAGCTCTCTCCCTCTGTCTCTCGACCTCTCTCTCTCTCTCCCTCTCTCGTCCTCTGCAGGGCACTTAGCCGCATTAGCTCCCTCACTGTCCTCAGATGACTCCTCCTCTTCCTCCCTCCTCCTCCTCCTCCTCCTCGGCTGTCTGCTGTGTCTCTACCTCCCCCTCCTCACTCACCTCTCCTCCCCCCCCCCCCCCTCGTGACACACCAGACGATGCGTTGACTGAGCGGAGGAGAAGAAGAAAACCTCTCACAGCCAGCCGTCCTGCCTGCTGCATGGAGGGGAAGCCGAGGAGGAAGAGGAGCAGAGAGGAGGTGAGGAGCTGTCTGTCTGTTCACCTGTCTATCTGACATCCTCCTCCAGCTGCATCTGTACTGTCTGTCTGTCTGTCTCTGCACTCTGGAACTATTTGATGTGTTTCTGTCTCTCTTTAACCCGTCTGTCTGTTTCTTTATGTACCTGTCTCTCTGTCTGTTTACACTGCTGTCTGTCTGTCTGTCTGCCTGTCTGTCTGCTCACACTGTCTGTCTCTCTGCTGCAGCAGCACTGTAAACAACAGTAACTGAACTGTACTGAACTGAACTCTGAAACAGACTGAACTCTCCTTGCACTAAACTGTACTGGACTCTACTGGACTATATTTGTCTCTTTTAAACTGGAGCAGACTCTACTGGTCTGTACTAGACTGTAATGTACTGGGCTGGACTTTACTGGACTCTGCTGGTCTCTACTGTAATGCACTAGAGTGGCTTGGACTATATTTGTCTCTACTGTTCTTTAATGGTATCTATCATACTTTACTGCATTGTACTGTACTGGACTAGGATCTGCTAGCCTCCTCTGTGCTGGACTGGACTGGACTGTCCTTGACTTTACTAGACTGTGCTGGACTCCATTGTGCTTTACTGTACTGGACTGAACTGTACTGGACTCTGCTGAACTCAGGTGTACTGTAAGAGACTGGACTAGAATAGACTGTACTGTCCTCGTTGCTGCTGGACACTTTTGGATACTGTTGTACAGTACTGTACTGAACTGGATTTTGCTGGACTTTACTGGACTGGACCATGCTGGATGGTACAAGACTGCACTGGACTCTAATGGACTGTACTAGGATGCTAGTCAATTCTGCTGGGCTGTGTTGGACTGTAGTGTATCGCAGGATCGGTGTGACCACCAGAAAGCACCTCAGCTGAAGTGAACTGGACTCTGTGTGTTTGAGTTGCGGGGGGGGGGTGTCAGGGGGTTGCAGTGTGACACCTGGCTCAGAGACCTGCGACGGCCTGGTGGGTTCGTGTGCTGGAGACTAACGTGGTTTGTAGGAGGAAGTAAAGATGCTGTTTTTACACACATCAACATCAACATACACACACACACACACACATTCAGTTTGCTGTTCCAGCAGTAAGGTGTGTCATACTGGAAACCAGTGTGTCCCAGTTCAGGGTTTTCATGAGGAACCTTTCACGCTGACCCACAGACTGGTTCTGTATCAGCTTCTTCAATGACACAGAACTGTTGGCTGTGGTCGGGTGAAGTCTGGGTGGTGGATGTGAAAAATCTCAGTGGTTTAAACATAAAGGATATGGCTCAGTGGTGACCTCTGACCTTTAATCATAACTCACAGTGTGACTGCATCTGCAGCGGTGAATGTTCCTCTTCCTGATTTCGTGTCACACTTAAATGTTTTAGATCATCAAACAAATTTAAATATTAAACAAAGATAAATGATTTATTGTGGGAGAAAGCTATCTGAACCTGCCCAGCCCTGTGTGAAAAAGTAACTGCCCTCCGTTGTTAAATCATGAATTAACACCTGTTGAATCAGGAAATCACTTAAACAGAACCTGTCTGACAAAGTGGAGTAGGCCAGAAGATCTCAGAAAGCAAGACATCATCAGCTGCGATCCAAAGATAAAAGAGTAAAACATTTCATCAGGTCAAATAACACAAGTTAAGCTGTTAGAACTAAAATCTAAAGGAGTGTTTAGTTTTTAGAACAGGGTCAAAACCCATCAGAGCTTCAGAAGTCATCAAGACACAAGCAACAGGAAACCAGAGTCAGCCGAGCGAGTCGCGCTGCTTAAAATCCTCACAGCTGAGTTTTGAACACACTTCAGACACGAGAGGGACAGTTAGGTAACGCCAGTGAACAGGAAATTACTCGGTAGGAATCAAGTTTAAATAGTTTGTTATCGAATGATGTGTCCAACATGAGTTTTGTGAGAAAATCTGCTTTCAAACCAAATTACTGAACTGAGACATCAGAGATTTGTACTTTTGTAAAACACAATGGTTCAGTCTGTATTTCTGTACAACCCTGATACCATCAGCCTAACTGATGTACCTGAGCGACACACACACACACACACACACACACACTCCTCCATATCAACAGTGTGAAAACAGGAGTTTAAATGGACCAACATGGTAACAGACCAATAGAGTTAAATTTAAAATCATTACCTTCTGACAGACTGAACAGTCATGATGGCCACCTGCTAGCATTACAGACTGTCACTATGTTAGCCTAAGCAAGCTAAATAAGCTAAAGTTATCCTTTGTAAATATTGTGTTTGGAGCTTTGCTCAAACAGACACAAGCTGTCAGAGTTCAAAGATAATTACTGTCACATTTCAGGATCTGAATATTTTGACGACACATTCAAATGAAATTAATTACAGTTCTATGTACAGGTTTCCTCCTCTCGTTCAGAAACGTTCTGTGACACTGTTCCCACTTGCTGTGGTTTTTCCACAAGTCACACCAGAGCTGATGTATCTGAACTTTCATCCCACGTTGCTGTTATTGTTCCTCTGTCTGGCCTCCTCTTCCTTCTTCTTCTTCCTTCTCTTTGACATCAGACCACAACACTTGTAGGGTTATTATATTGTCTTTCTGGAGTTTAGAACAGAGGTGTTAGTTTTATTTTTATGTTTTCATAGAAGTGTTCAACATGAATTTTGAAGTTTGAGTTATCTCTAAACAAATTATCTTTTTTTGTCTGTCATTTATTATTAAATATAGTTAAGACCTCAGGTTTGGGACTTACTACTGGACTGTGTTGACTAGATTTCCATTAAGAGCACAAGTCAGAGTAAACATTTCAAAGCTTTGAGTTCTTGTGAAAAGCAAACGTAGTCTTTTTTAACTTTGGAAAAAACTTCAAACCGGGTGTGCAGTAGAGCTGATAAAATAAAAAAGACGGTGTCATCAGCATAAAAATTTACATCACAGATTTAGACTGGAGAACAAATAATTATTTACGTGTAGAGCAGGGTGCCTAATGTTGATCCCTGTGGGACACCTTCGACCATCTGGGTAGAGATCTTCAAATCAGACCAGGTCCAAATTCTACTCAATCTAATCAGTTCAGGTAGGGTCTGGTTTTAGTGCTGCAGGTCTTGGTTGTGTGTGTCGATATGTGTGTGTCACCACTTGCTAGCATCATGTTAGCAAATGCCCAATCCCTAGGCAAACAAACTAACAAACTAGGCAAACTTAGGGCCTTAATCAGGTCCTTGTGGGACTTCAGAGAGTCCAGTGTCCTATGCCTCAGAGACGTGGCTCATCCTGACAGTGCCGGACCACTTCTTACAACTGTCCAGATTCTCTGGGATGAAGGACTTAGGAAAAAGCGGAGGAGTGTCAGGCCTTTTATCTTCAAAGGGAATTAACCCCTGCTCTGACTCTGTGTTTATATTCCACCACACGGCAGCACTGATACAACACTCACTGTCCTGTACAAGCACATCTGCTCACTTCAGACGCTGCACTGCTCATCACAGGGAACAAAGCAAACCTAAAAAAGTTTTACCCAGCTTTTTCCAGCACATCACATGTAACACCACATGAGGAGCCTGGATCACTGCTATACACAGCATGATCTCCACACCGGTGCTTGGTTAGACCATTCTGCCATGTTGCTAATGCCAACACTTAACCAAAGGCCGAAGGAGGAGTCAGAGATGCACAAAGTCAGGTCCTGAACTGCCCAATCAGAGGCCACACTGCAGGCTGCTCTTCATGACACGTACCTGGAGATGTTGTCGCACAGCTCATCATCAACATCAATCAGAAGTGGTGCTAAGCCACAGACAGTTCCTGACATGGGAGCACTGAACCCACCACACATTCAAGGTTTTCCCAAACCAGAAGCCGCGGGTGGATTGATCCACCATCAGACGTCTGTGGCAGAGTGTGCAGACTGTTACGGATTCTAAAGAGAAACCCCTCCTCAAGGCACGCACTCCCTAATGCCCTTCCACCAACAGGGATCCAGCGGACAGAGTGAGGAGCTTCATGTACCGTACGTGAGATTGTTGAAGTCACACAAACAATCTGACAGTGATTCCTTTCTGCGCTCCCTGGCCAAGTTCAGGCTCCCCCAGCAGGTGCTCAGGACATTTTATACAGACACCTTTGAGATCTTCCTGGTTGATAACATCGTGGCATGGTTTGGTGACATCATGGAACAGGACTGCAGAACACTGGCCACGGTGGTGCGCTCAGCTGAGGATGCTGCAAAGTGCTCCCTCCCTGCCCTGCCGGACATTCACACACAATGGTGCAAAACCGGTGCGAGGAGGATGCTTAAAGATCCCAGGCTCCCAGACCACATCCTGTTCTCAGTGCTGAGGTCAGGGGAAAGATACCAGAACCAGAGAACCAACGCTGAGAGGCTCAGGAGGAGCTTCTTCCCTCAGGTGGTCTCAGTGCTAAGTGAGGAGCTCCCAAAGCACCTGAAACACACAACAGACAAACACAGCCTATCCAAATGTCTATATGTCTATAGTACAGTTTATAAGACATCACATCACACCATCTAACACATAAGAACATGTGTATACACACACACACACGCACAAAGACCAAACACAAACATTACTCGTCTGGCTCATATTGTTCAGCTCTTCAGTCTGTCCACATTTTCTTTAATGTTAAAACATATGTCAGATTTCACATAGTTTGTAATGACTGAGTTAAAACCAAACGTCCTCATGTGATCATCATCAGCTGATGTGAACATGAACAATCTCTCTGTGGCTCTGAACGTAATGAACAAGGTTTTGAATTCAACCACATGTTTCTGTTTCTTTACCTGTGACTTGTTGGTTTGTTCCCTTCAGTTCACTGGATGTTTCCTTCTCATTTCTCTCCTGTTATTTTATACAGAGGCTTTGGATCAGCTGTGTATCTGTTGCCCCACATCTCCACACAGCCACTGAAGTTCAGCCAAATAAGTGACAATGTTTGAGGCACCATGTTGTCCAACATGTGCTGGGAGATTTCTAACTGAGTCTGTACTTACAAACAAAGACCTGATTTGAAATATCATTTTAAAATAAACTCCATCTATCGAAATTCTGACTTCATCCTCTTTTTGGTTCCACAGAAAACATCTGGAATCTGGTTTTACTGGAATGTGATGATGAGTGAAGTTTAGCTAATTTTATTTTCAGTATTTTTAAATGTCTCCACAACAAAAATAATTTGTATCATCTGCAAACATGACAAACTACAATGTTTCTGCTGTGTCACAAATTTCATTTCTATATAAAATGATCACCAGGGCCTCGTTCTGATCCCTGTGGGCACAACATTAAATCTGAAATTTCACGACAAAGAAAAAAAGTGAAATCTTTGGAAAAACAGGGTTCACTTACTGCTTTTTCCAGAGCTTTCAACCATGTCACAGTCGACATGGACAGTTTGGGACATGTGAAGTTTCTTTGGATCATTTTCAGCTTCTTCTTCGTTTTTGTTCAGTTTTATCACATGACCACACATTTTAATCCCATTTCTTACAACATTTTATTGATTTTTTATCATGTTTATCATGTGACGTGTTTCATGTGTCATAATTATTATGATTAAATAAAATGATAAAATGAGGAGAAGAGGGAGACACACAGCGGTGTATCAGATGTGATTGGTGTTTCCTCAGGTGAAGGTGTGAAACTGTGATGCTTTAAACCTCTCCTCCCACCTCCCCCCTCTGCCTCTCTCTCCCCCCTCCTTCTTCATGTTCTAGCTGTTTCCCTGTGCTGAGTTGACCTGATCCTGATGATCTACAGTCCCCCCTCCCACCTTGTTTTGGCTCGTTACCTGAACACCCCCCACCCCCAGGCCTGACCTCTGATGACACTATGTATCTGAGATGTTTTGGAGGAGATATCTGCAGCATTCCTGACACCTAAACACTGAACCATCACCCCATCAGTCCAACTCTGGCTGCTCAGGACCATCTCCTTCTGTCCACCAGCTAGTCCAAACCCTCAGAGACTCTCTGTCCTGTCCTCCTTTGGACCTCCAGCCTTCACCATGTCAGAGGGACTGCTGCAGGTGGAGATCCCGGACTTCGGCAGCAGTGTGCTGGGCAGCCTGAACGAGCAGCGGTTGCTGGGTCACTACTGCGACGTCTCCATCCTGGTGCAGGGTCAGGCCTTCAAGGCGCACCGGGCCGTCCTTGCCGCCTCCTCCCTGTATTTTAGAGACCTCTTCAGCTCTGCGGCTGACTGCTCCTCATCATCCTCTTCCTCCACCTCCTCCTCGTCCCAGGCGGTGTTCGAGCTGCCATCCTCTGTAACGCCAACTTGTTTCCAGCAGATTCTGTCGTTCTGCTATACGGGACGCCTCAGCATGGCTGCCAGTGAGCAGCTGGTGCTCATGTACACCGCTGGGTACCTGCAGATCCAGAACATTGTGGAACGCGGCATGGAGCTGATGATGATGAAGACCTCCTCCTCCTCTTCTCCTCTCTGCTGTGACTCACAGGTTGGTTTGACCACGCCCACAATGCTGTATATAGGCTGAATTAGTCCAGGTACACCAAAATCTGTGGAGTGGATAGCTAGTAGCTGGTCCAGGTAAACCCGGTAGCTGCATCAGCATCAAAGCATCACATTAATACAGAGTTTGATCACTGCAGCATCTAGTGGACATTAGAGATAGACATTTTTTTTTTATCTGAACCTGCTGATAGGTCCAAACCTTCTCTGGCCACACCCCAAGAAGTGATGTCACAGTTGTGTTTTTCCCATAAACAAGATATTTTAACCAACATGAGTGTGTTTTTTCTTAAGGCCCCAGCTATGAGTAGGAAGAGTTGATGAGGTTTAACCATTTTATCATCAACACAGAAGATGTGTTACACTACAGCAGCGTCTCTTTATTACAGACAACCTCAGCAGACGAGCTTGGGGGCTTCGACACCCCAATGGTCCTGCCTCAGCAGCAGCACAGCGCCCCCCTGCTGCAGGAGGCCAGTCCAGACCAGCCGGCCTTAAGCCCCGAAGAGCTGCTTCTAGCTGTCAGCAGGATCAAACAGGAGAGAGCTGACACTCCTCCTGCTGAGGAGAATGGAGGAGGAGCAGCAGGAGAAGGAGAGGAGGCCAGGTGAGGACAAACAGGAGTTAGATTTAGATCTATGGGATCATTTTTGTGTCCAAGTGGCCTAGACCAGTGATTCCCAACCTTTTGGTCTTGCAACCCCTTAAAAAAGTAATGTCTATTTGTCACCCATTTCGCCAGCTGAGTACATCTGTTAGTTGTGAGTAGTTCAGTTGACGTGGACTGACTCTGGTCCCAGGTCAGGTCTCTGTTGTTAGGAATTGGCTGAATTCAGACTGTCCAGTTGTGTGGCCCAGCGGGGGTGCCGAGACAGAGGGTCATCCAACAAAAAAGTTGAACCTGGCTGAACTTTTGTAGTAACATAACACAGCATTGCAAGTGAAGGTGCTGTGGTTGCCAGTGCCACACATTGCTGGTGGATTACTTTGTAACTTGAACAGAGTATTTCTGTTGTTTACCTCACAATCATTGGGACAAAAGATAAAATAATTACTGTTGTGATCATTTTTTCAGTGTTGGAAAATCCTGTGTCACGGTATTAGAAACCTCCGTGTAGTGTTTTGGGATCAGATAAACCCTCATATTCACAGATCTGTTACTCATACTAGACTCTGGGGATTTCATAGTATTTCATAGTCTCTGAAGCACCAGAAGCAACATCCTCGGCAACGTCTTGGTCTGCCCGAACTCATTATAGAGCAACCAAAATTATTCTGTTACTTACATCTGTTACTTCTGGTTTAATAAATTAATTCTGCATCAAAAGCAAACCACCACACATTTTTAACACTGGATGTCATCGGTCAGTCTCCCCTTTTTTTCTGCCCTCAGAGTGGACATTGCTGGGGACATCCAGACCTCCAGGAGCAGTGCTCTTTGTTATCTGGGTGCAAGTGGAGGTTTGGTTCCAGGGTTGCAGTCCTACCTGCTGGCAGGCGGGGGGCGCTCCAGTCCAGGAGGATCCAGTCTCCCCACAGACTCTCCTCCCTCTCACCCCCCTACTGAGGAGGAGCTGGAGGAGGATTACTATAGCAACACTGTTCACTCTGGACTCTACCAACACATCTACGGACATCCTGGAAACCCCTACAGTAAGTTCCTTCATGGTATGACCCCATTTGAAAAGTGAAGTGAACCGGTATGTATGCTTCCTTATTGTGTGAATGAAGTTGACAGAAGTTGTAGCTGCTAGATTTATGTTTGACAAGTCAGCAATGTTCAGTACCCTGCTCTGATAGTCCCTGGGCCATCAAACGGTACTGCTCCTGGAGCAGGTACCTGGGGCCAGGAACCACAGCTGAGGGATAACATTTAGGCTCTGGTAGATTCCTGAGTTCCTGGAATAGATTCTGGGCTAAAAGAAAGTGCTTCACCTGGGGATCATCTTGGTAGCCAAATGGTTAAAATGCGTGTAACTTCAGTGTAGCTGATTTGATGCCTGCCAGGAATATTTGACCTTTGCGCATTGTACTTTTCTAATCCTCTCTCATTTGAAAAGTGTGAAAAAAATGAAAGAACTAATCCAGAGCATGGACTTTTGGGGGAGTTCGTAGAAACTATCAAAGTCCCTCAGGAAAAGTTCCCGCAATGAAGCCTGTGCACTGATGGTATCTTTGCACGTCATCTCGCCGGGATACACCACACTCCTATTTCCCAGAAAAACAATAATTTTTATCATATTTTCTGTTTGTTTAGATACAGCTATTGTACCCTCAGCACATTTTCTATAACCATTAATTAATGCAAAGTAAATGATACGACATTCAGCACTGCCACAGGACTGGGTGAGCACTTGGGCTTTGTTTGCTTGATGTCCTTGAGGGTTCTCAGTCTTGGTCTTGACAGACCATTTGATGAGACCTGAGAATAAAGTGTGGTCCTGTTGTGCCTTGTCTGGTTAGTAGAAGCAGGCTGAATCCAAACGTCCTTCCTTTGGACTTGAGGAGTGAGCCTTCGCAGACTTCAGTCACACATACTATGACGTGTCTGTGCTTACCCTCATTTGGTGTCAGGAAGTCTGTGAGGATGCTGGGCCACTAAAATGTACCGTGAGACATGACGTAATACCCTCACTCATTCCTGTAGACATTTTTAATCCATTTTGTTTGTTGGGAAAAAGCCGAAGCCTGTGTAACTCTCAGCTCTATCACCTCAGTAGACTTCCTGGAAGTCCAGAGAAAGTCCACTTGAGGTCCTTTGTAAACTTGATGAATTATGATTTGTGACAATCATTGGTGCTTAAGGACTTATTGAACTTTCTGTCTGCAAGCACCCAGAGCTGTCTGCAAGCATGGGGCAGACTGGACATTTGGATTTTCCCAAAATGCCATGGTGTTCCCTTAAAACTAGTCTTACCTCATAGTTTTCCCATTGGAATCAACACACTCTTTTTCGGTTTCCTTGGAGCAGCATCTAGTGGACAGTAGAGGAACTGCAGCTTAAGACACTTGAGTATTGGCTTCAAAACTTGACAGGTTCATTCTACTTTTGTCTTGTTTTTATATCTTCTGTCACTCCACCTTCCCTTTTGTCTCCCTGTTTCTCATTGGTCTAGTCCAAGAGAAGATGGAGATGCTGCCTCTCCCTTTGGCTAATGAGCGTCGGCCCTGTGTGCTAGTTGGTCGAGACAACATGGCCCTACCTGCCAGTCTGATCAGTCAGATCGGGTATCGCTGCCACCCTTCGCTCTACACTGAGGGTGACCCGGGGGAGAAGGTGGAGCTGGTGGCAGGTAGGACACTCTGATAAAGATGTGAAAATGCCAGGTAAAAGACAAGCAGTGATTTTAGACTCAACTCTTGTCTTTCCGTTGTCATGGATATCAGGTTTGTTAGGAAAGTCATTAGACACAAAACTGTCTGAGGAGCTGAGTTAGAGTCAGATGAATTAAAGAGATGAAACCGTGGTTATGTCACATTCTGGTGTGTGTCTGTGTGTGTTTTCAGGTTCAGGTGTGTTTATGACACGGGGTCAGCTGATGAACTGTCACCTGTGTGCTGGAGTCAAACACAAGGTGCTGCTCAGGAGACTGCTGGCAACGTTCTTTGACAGGTGAGCTGTTAAACTCTGCTGAGTCTGAAGAGAGAGGGATCCAGGAGGTGGTTAGCTTATGTTAGCTTAGCATAAAGACTGGAAGCATGTCTGTTTCTGTATACTTCTGAAATGGACGGTTTATGTACATCTCTAAAACATATATGTGCACATTGCATTGCAAACTGATGTATATATAGATATAGATATATACATACATATGTTTTTTTTGTATACATGAAATGTCTGAAACCATGTATAACAGTAAGCAGTTATCTGATTTGAAGGGTCAATTTAACCTCTGTCACCTGGTCCACTGTCACTTAAAAGCAGAGTGGCAACAATTAGCCTCACAATCGACTTTATCAGTGAAGACGATTGTGAGAAAATTAGACTGCAGCTGCTTTAATTAGCAGTTCATTATTTAAGAGAAGTGAAAATTGCAGGTAGTTCGTGGTTCCAGGTTCTCAAATGAGAGAGAAACTTGAACTGATTATATTTGGATCATCAGCTTGGACTGTAGGAAACTGTGATGGGCATTTTCTGATGTTTCATTGATCTGAGTAACTGATCACCGTTGCTTCAAAGCAGAGATTATGTTTGTTAATATGTCAAACATATTTCAAAGTGAACAAAGATGAGACGTCATTGATCGTGTGTCATGCCCAGATGTGCTGACATCATCAGACGTCATGTGACACCATCCAACGCGGGGTGACACGAGGCTGTGTTAAACATTCCAGAAGGTTCTGACAGTCAGCAGCTTCCTCCAGGATCCAGCTGCTGCTTTACATAACTGCTCTGTCACATTGTCTCAGACGGAGAGAGAGAGGCACAGCGAGCTAATCTAAAGCTTGGTATAGGTGCTGATTGGGTTGTTATGGTATCCATAGAAACACTCTGGCCAATAGCTGCGGGACAGGGATCCGCTCCTCCACCAATGATCCGAGCCGAAAGCCCCTGGACAACCGAGTGTTAAACACTGTCAAACGTAAGACACACACTCATAGATGCACACGCACACACCCACACGTCTTTGTTTTCTGGTCTTTGTGGGGACCTGTCCTTGACATGATATATTCCCTGGCCCCTGATCTCAACCTGATTCTGACCTGAACACTGAAACCTGGACCCACACACAGACTTGAAGTTATGGGGCCCAGCACTTTGTCCCCATAAAGATGTTGGATCCCACAAGTAAAGTAAAACAAGGGGACACAGAAACACAGTGGTCTTCCTATAATTGTGAGGACACCATAACCCTACACCTGATTCTAACCTGGACCTGATTCAAACTGCCACTCAAAGGCGTGAGGACGGGACGTGTCCCCTGTAGAACTGTATGGAAATGTCCTCACTCCCAAGGTATGTAAATCTCAAACTGGTCCTCACAAAGATAGCCACACACACACACACACACAGTCTGACTCATGGATTCATGTCTTTTTACTGTAATTTGAAAATACTGAGACGTTTCTTCGTTTCTTCCTCGCCCCCGCTGTCGTCTCCTCCCTTGCATTCCTCCTCCCTCCTTCTTGTTGTGCTTTCCCCTCCTCTTCTTCCTCCCCTTTCTCATTCGCATCATCTTAACAGATAACTCACTATTGCATACTTCATTTCATTTTATTTTATTTTATTTTATTTTTTTTTGTCTTATTTTATTTTATTCTTATATTTATTCTATTTTATTTATCTTCCAACACCTTCAATCCACTCTCTACTGGTACGCATTTCATGTTTCATGTACATTACATATTTGTATATTTGAAAATATTTTTATATTTTATATACTAGAGAGACAACAACTGCCGGGCAAAAATTCCTTGTATGTGTTTGCGTACTTGGCGATTAAACCTGATTCTGATTCTGATCTTCCTCCACCTGTTCTTCTTTTCTTTCTCTTTACCCTCCTCCTGTTCACTTTTCCTGTACTCCTGCTCCTGTTGCTCCCTCTCTCCTCAACCCCCCCATCCTTCTAATTTACTTCCTCCTTCTCCTCCTCTCCCCCCTCCTTCCACCTCCACCTTCTCAGTCTATTGTCAGAACTTTGCTCCTAACTTTAAGGAGAGTGAAATGAACGTCATCGCAGCCGACATGTGCACCAATGCCCGAAGAGTCCGGAAACGTTGGCTCCCAAAGATCCAGTCGCTCCTCCCTGACGGCCTCCCCACCTCCGCCTCGTCCCACCCCCGCAAGGCTAAGAGAGGAGGAGGAACTGGAGGAGGTGGAAGTCAGGGAGGAGAAGTGGCGGGGCAGCCCAGCGGCAGCCCCTTTGAGCTAGACCTGCGGCAGCTCAGCGCCTCCTACCTCGGCCTGGAGGCTCCGCTGTACTCCGAGCGACGTGAGAGGGAGGTGGCTGGGGAGAGAGAGAGGGAGAAGGAGGTGCCGGCCACTCTCCTGCCTCACCTGCAGTTTGCTGGATCGCGTGGGGGAGGAGGAGGGGGAGGTGGTGGGCAGGTGGAGGAGGGGCTGATGGGAGGCGAGGCAGATGGTGGAGGGAGGCTACAGACTGAACCACCCTCAGACCCCCCCCTCTCCCTGTCTTCCACCTCCTCTTCTTCCTCCTCATCCTCCTCACACCCGTCCCCCCAGCCTGCAGAGCCTGCCCCTCCTCACAGAGGATTGGCTGACACAGAAGAGAGGGGGGCGGAGCCTCTGGAAGACAGCCAATAAGCTTTCTATTGCATCTGCCTACCTGTATGTAAATAACACAATAGCTACCTGCCCCCCACCTATCTGCCTACCTACCTGTCTTTGTGTCTCTACCTGTGTCTGCTCCCCTACCTCACTACCTGTCTACCTCTTTACCCCCCTGTCTGTCTGACCTACCTCTGTCTGTCAGCTCCTGTACCTGTCTGTCTGTCTGTCCTTCTTTCTGTCTACCTGTCTGTCTGCTCGGCTCTGCTGCATGTTAACAGCCTCCTGCAGTCCAGCACACAGGCCCACAGCATCAGGACTGATGATGATGATGATGATGATTATATTCACTCTGACAATGACAATAAAGCTTCTTGATAATCAGACCACGGCTGCTCCTGCGTTTCTGTTTCATCTGAGCTGAAACATAAACACCAGACTTCCATCCATACATCCTCAGTATTTAAACAACTCTAGTGCCACCCTCTGGACAAACTTTACATTGTTAGCTTGTCAGACAAGAAGAACAGAGAAATCCTCAGGATGTTATTACTTCAGTCGTGTCTGTAATCTACACTAACAGGTCTTACATCTGTCTCCACTCAGTATGAGGAACGTTGTCCTTTGTCTCAGACCGATCATCAGGACAACAATAAAGAAAGGTCAGATAAAGTCTGAGATTCATCCTGCAGACTTCCTGTTTCACCTGCTGCTGCAGCAGCACCATGAACAAACCCAGTGAGCAGATTATATATGTTTACATGTATGGACATATACTTTCCAATCCAACATCTGTGCAGATGTGAAGCTTAAATCTGATTTTTGTACAAACACATAGTTTATGTAGTCAGATGTAATTATGAGACCCGTTTTTTAATAAACATACATTGTTTGTTGTGTACTCATTTGTTCAACATTAAAAATATAAATTTAACATATATAACCTTAATTTAATCAAATACTTATACTGAGATCAAGATCCCTGCTGGGGTGTGGGGTTAAATGTAAAAATCAAATCACAGGAATCTCACTGGAAATATAAAAGAGCAGTTTACTGAACGAGAATCTGGAAAATCCAGGATACTCAAGAAATCTACCATCAGTATAAATGTGCTTTCTGTTTAATTCATCTGTAATCAGAGCAGAGCAGGACGGGCCCGGAGCCCTCTGCTGCTGCTCTGCATGCTGGGAAACGGAGTTCGGACCCCGGCGCCATTCTGAACGCCGTAAACCTCACTAGCCAATTACAGCAGTCCAGTCATCGTCTCAGCCAGTCGCTGCACTTCTCATACCTCACTGACCAATCATATTGCATCTCACCCACAGCAACAAATCATAGCCCCGCAAACAGTCGGCAGCCAATCACAGTGCCCCGGTCACACTGCCAGCGAATCCGATCACAACAACATGCATGATGCCGCTCGCCACTGCGCCTGCGCACATGGTAGACAGCTGATAACTCATCTATTATGCTACTTGGCTAAATAAAAACCTGCCAGAAAGCTGCCCGGAGCCCGCCGCTGGACGCACCGGAGGACCCGAACACAAAGTAAACACAGCTTTCTGACCGGCAGCGGGGGGATTAACGGGTAAACAGAGCGGAGGTTGGTCCCGGAGTGTGCAGAAGGTGTCGGTGTGTCGGAGCCGCTCGGCGCGTTCAGACAAAGCTCAGCTAACAGGCTAACAGCTCGTTAGCTAGCCAAACACCGCGGTAACATCTGCAAAGATCGGATTTTTAAACCAAGCCATCGGCTTTTTGTGCATTTCATAAGCGAACAAATGTCACCACGTCTCATCCAGAGCTCGCTCAGATATCGCCACAGTCGCTAAAAATAATATTAATGGCCGTTTACGTTCTCGGTAAGTAGCCTAGCTCGATTAGTTAGCGACTTAGCTCGTATTTTGCATCGGCTTGCCCGCCATCTTTTTAAAGCGAGATAAATGGACTGCTTCGTTAGCCAGCAGATCATCGACCCCGCAGCCGCTGCTGCAGCTGCGGCGGCTCTCTGGGTGTAAGTGGCCGGTAAATAACCGAGTGTGTGTGTCTGGCGGCGGATGGTGCTGCTGTTGACTGGATGTGTGGAGTTTGTCGGTCGTAGCGGTGAGTGTTAGCCGTTAGCTCCTCGTTAGCCGGAGCAGCACCGAGCAGCTGCCGGACTCCGACATCTGTTGATCCCCGCGGACTCCACCGAGATCCGGACTGTTCAGGAGAGTTTAACATGTGTTTGCTGTGAGAGGGGCTGGTAGGAGGCTGGTGTCTGTGAGTGGACTCTCTGATCTGAGCGGAGCGGTTTGTGGTCCCGGTGTGTAACACTGCTGCAGGACTCTGAGGACGTGTGGACACACACACGAGTCTGGACCAGCAGCAGAATTTAGAGAAAACTCAGTGTGAAAGGTTTTTCTTTCTGAGTGAAATGAGAACAGGAGCAGAAATAGATGTGTGTGGAGCTCAGGGTGGACCCGGGAATGGCTGCTCAGTCTTCAGCAGAGCTGCAGTGTTATTAGTGTTAAATCCAGCAGTGATTTTCTCAGTTAACTGAACAATGGTTTGGTCCATAAAGTGTCAGAAAAGAATGAAAACTAGGCCTGAGAGTTTCCCACAGACCAAGGCGATGTCTGACATCAGTCATCAGAGCATCACATGTGAGAAGCTGAGACCTGTGAATGTCTGTTAATAAACTAAAAGATGAAGTCAGTGATTGTTGCAGCTCTTGTAGGCACAGTAGAGTTTACAGTAGACCTGGGTTCAAGTGGTTTGTCTTGACTTAGTTATTTATGGGCTCAAAAGATTTGGAGGTTGTCAAGTGATGTTTCAAAGTTAAAGCTGAAACTATTTATTGATCAAGAGAAAATCAGTTATTGAGTCATTTATAAACCTCTGGTGTGGGGATTTTCCCTTTTTCTGGTTTGTACAGTTGCAGACTGGATGTCTGGTGGTTTCGAACCACTGATCAGAGATCAGCGGAGGGCTGCAACAAAACACTTTTCATTATTGTTTAATCTGTTGATATATTCAAAAACAGCCCGAAACCTGAAGCTGTTCACATCGTCAGAGGCTGGATTGATGAAGTTTAGTTTGAAAAATGACTGAAGTGATAAACACAATACAGGAAGAGCTGATTCAGTAGTAGATTGTCACCAGTCATCACTGGTCCTGAGTTAGATTGATAGATAGATAGATAAATAAACAAAAGTGCCAGTAAATTCTGAGCCTGTGGTTTTATATCACTGCAGGTTTATGATGCTTGATAAAAATTAAAAGTCAAAATAAAATTTGTACACGAATAACATCAGCATTGAGGTTTTAACCAGTGATTGTTATTGCTGTTGTTTACTCTGCTGATTTTTTACAAACAGTCTTTTGGTTTGTAAGATGTTAAAAAAAAATAGTGGAGCTGCAGTGATGGATTGATCGAAAAATAATTCTGTAATCCTAAAGCAGTGGAACAGTCCCAGATGTTTCCAGCCTCTCGAGTGAGAACTCAAAGTTCTGCGCTTTGTGTTCTAGTTGCAGTGAAAATGATCGTCAGTCGTTTTCTCTGTTTGTTCTAACAAACCAAATCTCAGTTTGTGTCTTAAAAGGAGGAAAATCTGCAAAGTGTCACATCTGAGAAGAAGCAGCTGTCAATGTTTGATAAATGTGTTGTTAGTTAATCACCAGAACCAACTGACTGGTTTGATCAAAGTCTCTTAGTTGATTAATTGTTTAGTCAATTGACAGAAAAAAAGAGTTTCTGTCGTTTCAGATGTTTCCTGCTTTAATCGTTTAATTTATTGTTTCAGTGTCAAACTCAGTGCTTACAGTTCCCACAGTGTGTGTGTCACTGAGGTTACACGTGCACACACACACCACTCAAAGTCCAAGTGTGTTATTTAAGTTATTCTAATGGGTGTTCATCTGTAGCCAACTTTCAGTGTCTTATTTTAATTGGAATTCGTTCATTTGTTTTTATCAGTTGATTAGTCGATCGGTCTGTGAAACTTCCAGTCCACGGTGACGTCCTCATACCAACAGTCGTGACTTCAGAGAAGATTCAGCTCAGACACAGAGCAGAACATCACACGTCTGAAAAGCTGGAGCGAAAGTTTGAGCTGAGTGAAAGATGGCTTCAGTGATTGATTGATCAGAAGCACTGATTTTTGATTCAGTGAATTAATCATTACAGATGAACACATGATGTGAAGACAGCAGCGGTGACGAGTAAACTGTCCTCATCAGTTCATTTCTCTGTCGCGGCACATTTAAACAAACCGTATCAGACTGTTTGTATTTCAGCTTCTGATCTGTCGTTACCTGAGTTTTAACATCTCAAACACGAGGATGAGCGTGTAGTTCAGGACACAGTGTGACAGTACAGAATCAGACCTTATAGGTGACTGAACAACAGATCAGCAGTTTGAAAAGATGTTGGACATGATGAAATTCTGTGAGGTGATTCTCAGTGTGAACATCAGAGACGCAGACAGTGAAACAGTAAGAAAGACAGCTGAGGACGCTGCAGGTGCAGCTGAACTGAACCATCCTGATGAAGCTGCTTTCGATGATGTTGCTGGAGAGCAGCAGCTTCCTGCTAGACTCAAAGCAATCAGATGTAGGGCTGCAAGTCTTTTAATTATTCATTAATCTGTTGGTTATTTTCAGAATAAAAGCCCAAAAGCCAAAGAGGTTGGGTCTCCTGTCCTAAAAGACTTGAGACAAGCGGAGAGTCCTCAGACCAGAGGAGCGGCGGGCACAGGTGACTGATGGGTCATTGGTTTTGTGTCAGGCTTTAATTCCGTTCTTATTTTTCCTGATTGGGCGGAGCTTCGTGGGCCGCATGTTTGCTCAGGATTCAGAGAGAAAGCGATGAGTTTTCTGATGGTCGTCGTCAGAACGAACAAGTGAACTAATGCTGACGTGTCTCTGTCTCCGTCTCTCAGGTCGTGCGATGGGAGTTTGTCTCCTTGGGGGAAACTTTGAGCTGAAGCACCAACACCAACCGCACCTGAACTGAACGCACACTGACACACACCTGTGTGCCCTCACACACACCCACCCACACACGCCCACCCTCAGACCACAGAGGGAGTTGTTTTTTCACCTTCAGGTCAGACACTGCTGTCCCACGGTGCATTGCTGCGACACCGTCGTCCACCATGTCGGACGCCCCTGAGGCTGCACCCCCCAGCCCCCCTCCCCTCACCAACCCGCCCCCCCCTGAGGTCACCAATCCCACCAAACCTGGCAGGTAGGTCACCAGTCACACAGATACAACAGGTAAAGTGTCGATGGGACGGCGCTCCGTTTCCGGTGGTGAAAGGAAACGTGTGGCAGCAGCGGCGAGACCTATAGCTGCTGTGTGTTTGTGTCTTTCAGGAAAACCAACCAGCTGCAGTACATGCAGAATGTGGTGGTGAAGACTCTGTGGAAACATCAGTTCGCATGGCCGTTCTACCAACCTGTCGATGCCATCAAGCTCTGCCTGTCGGTGCGTCACTGCACACGGTCTCACTGCGCACAGTCTCACTGCACAGCCACTGCACGCGGCCTCACTGCACACAGTCTCACTGCACAGCCACTGCATGCGGCCTCACTGCACACGGTCTCACTGCATGCGGCCTCACTGCACACGGTCTCACTGCACAGCCACTGCACACGGTCTCACTGCACAGCCACTGCACGCGGCCTCACTGCACAGCCACTGCATGCGGCCTCACTGCACAGCCACTGCACGCGGCCTCACTGCACCGACTGTTGTTAAGAAGAAACAGTTCCAGCTCATACGTTAAAACCACACTGTTTCTGTTTGTGCACGTCAAACAAAGCATGTATAACATGTTAATCAGGCCAGCTGTTTCCAGTCTTTATGCTAAGCTAAGCTAATCACATCCATGTTTCCAGGACTACCACAAGGTGATCAAGAGCCCAATGGACATGGGAACCATCAAGAAACGCCTGGAGAACAATTACTACTGGAGTGCCAGTGAAGCCATGCAGGACTTTAACACCATGTTCACCAACTGTTACATCTATAACAAGGTACACACACACTCACACACACCACTACTGTGTGTATTGTTAATTATTAATATTTCACTGACTCTGTTCGCCCTCACCTGCAGCGGGGTGCACGGGATGTTACCAGAGTATTTCACTGACATCTGTCACGTGATGCGTGTGGCGCGTCTGACGTGTGTGGCGTGTGTTTATAGCCCACAGACGACATCGTGCTGATGGCTCAGGCTTTGGAGAAAATCTTCCTGCAGAAAGTTGCTCAGATGCCTCAGGAAGAAGTTGCTCTGCTGCCTCCAGCTCCCAAAGGAAAGAACAAGAGCAAGCAGCCCGCTACTGCTACCACAGGTAAACACTGTGTGCCACAGGTAAACTCCACAGTACTGCTGCATATTCTCTTGATTTGCTTCTTTACTTCTGTAGTACTGCCACAGGAACAAATCAAGCACAGTAGACACCTGCCCAGGTAGATGAGATCTCTGGGTTTATTTCATTCATGTTTGTTCTCACACCTGTCTGAGCTGTATCTGCTGCAGGCGTCTCTGTGTACTGACAGGCTGAATGAGAGGCGTTTAAGGGACACCAGTAAATTGGATCAATGGAAAATAGTCTGGGTTACACTTTCCCACTCTAAACGTAAAGAGTCTGTATATTCACACACTGATCCACCCACCACCACACCTGAATTCTCACCTGTGGGAAACGCTGTGAAGTGTTATTAAAGAGTAAAGTAAAGAGTACTGTTGGATGTATTCTTTCAGTACCGTAGTTACTAACAGTACTCTGTCTCTGTGTCTCTGTCTCAGTGAGTCAGCAGGCGGAGTCTTCGGCCTCCCCTCCCCCCTCTTACCCCTCCCCTTCGCCCTCGCAGACACCTGTCATCTCCACCACGCCCACACCTGTCCAGGCCACGCCACCTGTTTCTGCCCCGCAGCCCCCAGCAACCATGATGCCGTCTGCACAGCCTGTCGTCAAGGTAACAGCTGTGTGCAGCAAGACAGAATCCCACGACCCCATCTGTCTCTGTACCTGTCTCTTTACCTGTCTCTCTCGCTCTAACAGAAGAAAGGTGTGAAGAGGAAAGCCGACACCACCACTCCCACCACGTCGGCCATCTCTGCCGGTCGCGCTGACTCTCCATCTGCTCAGGACACCAAACCGGCCAAACTGGGCTCATCCCGCCGCGAGGCTGCCGCCCGCCCTGCTAAGACCCGCCGTGAGACGGGCGAGGAGGTGGCAGGGGGTGAGGTGGGAGGTGGAGGAGGAGGAGCAGGGGGGAGGAAGGGCAGTAAGCTGGGCGAGCAGATGAAACACTGCGATGCCATCCTGAAGGAAATGCTGTCGAAGAAACACGCCGCCTACGCCTGGCCCTTCTACAAGCCGGTGGACGCCAAGGCGCTGGAGCTGCACGACTACCATGACATCATCAAACACCCCATGGACCTCAGCACCGTCCGGGTAACGTGACATCATCACACACTCAACACACTGCCATGACACCACTACACACCTGAAAACAGGTCAGGAGATTAAAGCTTTAAAGTAAAAAAGTGTGTGTGTGAACATCAGAGCTACAGCTGAAGTCACGGTCACACGAGTTAGTGTGTGTGTCAGGTAACAGTGACATAAACAGGAGGAGGGGGCGGCGGGGTTCCTGCTGATTATCTCAGCGGCACCACTGCTGTCATGTTTCCAGTGGAACCAGGTGAGGTCTGATTGGTCTGAGTGACAGCGTGGTTCCTCTCACCTGAACTACCTGAGGACACACAGACGGTCTGACGGGCTGAGGTGGATATTTAACTGAATGTTTCTCTGCTTCCTCTCCAACAGAAAAAGATGGATAAAGGAGAGTACAGTGATCCTCAGAGTTTCGCCACAGACGTCAGGTTAATGTTTTCCAACTGCTACAAGTACAACCCCCCGGACCACGAGGTGGTGGCCATGGCTCGCAAGCTGCAGGTATGTAGAACCCCCAGAACCTCCCTCAGCTTCGCAGGGTGTTTGATGGCTGTGGTCGTGAATCTGTTTCTGTCCTCAGGATGTGTTTGAGATGCGTTTCGCCAAGATCCCAGACGAGGGCCTGGAGGCGTCAGTCCCGTCTACGACGCCGTTGGTCAGTAAAAGCACCGCCTCCTCTGACAGCAGCAACAACTCCTCCTCCGATGAATCGTCCGACTCTGAGGAGGAGCGAGCCACGCGATTGGCTGAGCTACAGGAGCAGGTTGGTGCTGCCGACCAATCACAGGTCAAGAACATCCTGGTTTTCTTCTTTTAAATGTTGTAGATTTAATGATTAGACATTCTGTTGATTTGGTTTTCCAGTAAGGATAATTTTTGATAAGCAAATATTGATCCTACATATTAATATGTGCTTTTAGATATCCACTAACTGAATGATTCACCAGTTGAAGGCGCTCCTACATATTGATTAGAGGTTGTAGGTATTGATAATTAGTCTATTCCACCAGTTGAAGGCGGTGCACGAGCAACTGGCCGTCCTATCCCAGGCTCCGGTCAGCAAGCCAAAGAAGAAGAAAGAGAAGAAAGACAAAGAGAAGAAGAAAGAGAAAGAGAAAGACAAAGGGAACAAGGGCAAGATGGAGGAAGAGAAGAAGCCAAAGGCTGCTGCCCAACAGCCCAAACCGGCCAATCAGAAGAAGGCGCCGGCCAGGAAAGCCAACAGCACAGTGACCGCCACCAGGTATGATTCAGTTAATCAGCTCCTTCTTTCTTGGAAATGCAGAATTTGAGAAGAATGAACACATGAAAGGTGAATTTCCACGTACGCCCGTCAGGACTGAAGAATGTAAGGGTGAATCTCTGCGTGTTTCTAGGCAACCTAAGAAAGGCAGCAAGACATCGGGCGGCGGCTCGGCCAATGGAGACGACGGCGAGGAGTCATCCCTGCCGATGTCGTACGACGAGAAGCGCCAGCTGAGTCTGGATATAAATCGGCTGCCGGGGGAGAAGCTGGGCCGCGTCGTCCACATCATCCAGTCCAGAGAGCCGTCGCTGAGGGACTCCAACCCCGACGAGATAGAGATCGACTTTGAAACCCTCAAACCCTCCACACTCCGAGAGCTGGAGCGCTACGTCAAATCCTGCCTGCAGAAGAAGCAGAGGAAGCTACTGCGTAAGTACTGCTCACCAATTTACCCATGATTCATACGCACAAACTGTTAGTGGGGAGAACCGCCACGTACGGGTGACGCTCCTTTAGCCACACTGTGGCCTTGTTTTCAATGAGGCGGGGCCATCTGGGGTCGGGGGGTCAGGGGGTTGGGGCAGTTGGTTGGGGGGGGCAGTAGAGGCACTTGGACCTGAAAATGTTGAACATCAACTCAATGACCTTGACATTTTAGTTGTGACCTTTATTTGGCAGCATATGATTATTAACCCTCCCTTCCCCCTCCTCCCCCTCCCCCTCCTCCCTTTTTAGAGAAGGCAGCCGGAGGCGGGGCCTCAGGAGGCGGGGCTAGTCGTTTGAGTGGCAGCTCTTCTTCCTCCTCTGATGACAGCTCCTCAACAGGAACCTCCTCTTCCTCTGACACAGACTGAACACACACACACACATATACATGTTACTGAACACACACACACACACACACACACACAGAGATTTATCCACTCTACACACACACACACACACACACACACTCAGTCACAGGAACTCAGTATATACAGTAACACACACAAATACAGATTAACACACATCCATGTAAACTTCCATCCTGAACAGACACACAAAAGACAGATACGCACTCTGAACTTCTTACAACACACACCTATATAAACCACACACACACACATGCGCGCGCGCGCCCAGACTTGGAGACTGTATGTAAATAGGCTGACCTGTTTTTTAGCTCCTAGTGTCATTTTTTTTTCCTTCCTGGAGGAATGCAGAGAGACAGAAGACAAGAAGAAGACAGCAACAACATCTCAGTGAGAGGAGGGGACAGGCAGACTGCCTGCCTGTCTGTCTGCCTGCCTGCCCGCCCAGGAGTCACACTGATCTTCTCTGAACACTCGAGCCTCGTTGCCGTGGAAAGAATAAAATCATCAAGGCTTTCTTCTTCGTCTTCTTGGACGGCCGGCTGTGACCCCTGACCTCTGAAAACATTCCAGAAGCATCTATAGAGCATCATGAAGGAGAGGAGGAGGTGATCTCAGTGGGTTTTACTCTGATCAGCGTCTCAGATATGGATCTTTTGGAAGTGCAGCTGTCAGCAGGCGGCAACTCAAAATGTTTCTCGAATTTTTGTTTTCACACCTCTGAGACAAAGTCCAGAGCATCACGGGACACTTGTCCAAAACCTGGTCTTTCCATAGAGTGTAGTTCTCATCAGATCTGCAGGAAAACTGTAATCAGTGTTTAAGATCAGCTGCTGATCAACTATGTTAAAACCATTTGTCACGTTTTCTGAAAGAGCTGGAACAGTTTGGTGTCCAGGTGTCCAGGTGTCCAGGTAAGAGCCAGAACCCCAGGAATCAGCGTTGAGAGACCTGAAACTTGCTGCAGAGAGAAGTTCTGTGAAAGTCCGAATCTCGTCAGTCATGCTTGGTTACATCTGAGAGCGCGACTTGCTGAAGGTCCACTGCCGTGTCCTCGCTTTTTTACCTGCTCAGTAATCGGCCTGTGTGAGGCAGGGTCATCGTCTCATCAGGACTCTGGTCTCAGTCTATAAGTCTGACTCTCGCCGTGTCCACGTCCCTGTCAACACTCATGAAAACAGAGGTCAGACAAACAGAAGTCCTGGAGCATTCTTTAGTGTAGAGGGGGGAGTTCCCAGTCCCAGTGGGACGCTGATGGACGGTGATGGACTGTCTCTCTGCAGCTAGTTTTAATACAAAGTGATTTCCAGTCTAAAAGCTGATGGAGACTTTGATCAGCTGAGACACAGATCTGTTCTGCTGATGGAAACCAGTCTGGTCCTGGAGTCAGAAGGTGGTCCACTGAATCAGGATCCAGGTTTCTGGTTTTAATAACCCTCTGAGACCAAACCTGTCCTCCGCTGGTCCTGCAACCCAAATCCACCACCTCCTGTCTGCCCCGGGGTCCACACCAATCCGGCGCCGGCTCTGTCAGCAGAGAGTGAGACAGACTTTTCTTTTTTTTTAACACTACATTTGCTTTATTTTCTGTTTCTGTTTGATTTTTCAGGTTGTGTGCTGAACTTGTTTGTGTCTTATAAGGTTCTCTATATAAAAATGTCTTTGTACCGCTGTCCTGTTCCAGCCCCTCCGCCCCTCGGCCCCTCACCTTTCACCCCCTGTCAAAGCAAAACCACTCATACTGTAACAGCCCCCACCTCACAGATAGTCCAGACTCAGAACTGTCCCAGGTGTAAGGCGGAGTCCTGGTCAGACGTCAGGTGCAGGTCAGAGGTTAAACCGTCTCTCGTTTCAGCTGCTTTTGTAGGAAGCGCACAGTGAGAGTTCAGAGTCGAGAGCACAAGAAAACTTCAACCAACATCCACGAAAGAATCCCAGCGTAGAGAAAAGTTTCCTTAGAAAAGAGAAGAAGAAAGTACGTCACTGTTAGTAACGCGTGGAGGTGCTTCACCGTCACCGACACGTTTATTCACCGCGTCTGTAAAACATTTTACAGCTGATTTTATGTTTGTTACTTTTAATGATTTTTAGTCTTTAAAATGTCCAAAATAAAGACGAAGCCTCGTCGTCAGGAAGTGGATTAAATGTGTTTCCTTCTCTGGTCAGTGCATCAAATAGTTTCATATAATAGTTTTTCATATGAAGAAAGAAGAAAGATTTTCTCAATCAGCTTGAAAACTGAAGGAAACGAGTCAGTTCTTCATGGTTTCTGCAGCAGGTGGATTAAAGCTCCCTGTGGACGTTTACGTTCACATGCTCTGAGGACATCAGACATGTCCCGCAGTTTCCAACATGTCTCACATGGGCAGACGGTGTCCAGAGAGACTGCTCGGTCTCAGTGAATCCCCGAGCATCATGGAACACGCTGTGACAGCAGGTGTATGTTTGCTGGTGCGTCACCTCCACCTGTAGATCAGAGGAGCTGTGAGCAGGACCGAACCACGTCACCACACGAGACAGGACAGAGGACAGACTCTTTAAAGTGGGTGAAAGCTCCACAGGAAACAGCTGAATGAATCCTGTTTTACCTGCAGCTGCTACAACTCTGCACTCACCTGACGGGTTGGGTCCAGCTGCGGTCAGCTGGTTCCGGGGTGGGAGGAGTGAGGTGTGCAGGACCGCAGGGTCAGTGACAGCTGAACTGTGGGGGTCGCCTTAAGATCAGCTGGACCGAGCGGAATCTCTGCGCAGTCGCAGTAAAGGGGAATGGGGCGTCAGGTGCCGTTCAGAACACACCTCTGTAGGGACTGGCAGAGTCCAGGTCTGGGTCTTGCAGTCAGTGATTCACCTGTGCTCCGCTGACCAATCAGTGGGTTGGCTGTGACGTCAGACGGGGGCGGTGGCTGTGGATGCTAAAGTAATTGATCCTGATCGTGTGATTAACGGACTGATTTATTGATTTGATAGGGATGGACGTGACGGCTCTGATGCTCGCCATGTTTTCTGTTAAAGCGCGCGCTCTGCCTCCAGCTCGCGTGGCCCTCCTGAGCACGCGCAGATGTTTCCGTTTATTTTGGACATTTTACAGACGCACCGATAACCAATCAGTGTAAAACAATCGATAGGGATTCACACACACACACTTCCCCCGGTGTGACAGACGGACAGTTGGACAGCTCGTTGCCACAGTAACCCTCCTCTGTTTTTAGTTGATGGTCGAGCTTTGATGCTAATAGTTAATTTTTGTATTTTAATAAGAAAAAGGAAAAAAGTGATTTTATGTATTTGCATGCACTCCGGCCGTACGTTCTTTCTTCCGTATGTTTGAGCACTGTATAGTAGCTGTATAGTAGCTGTCTGAGGTTTAGATCGAACTCCGCTCGATAGAGTAGAGACGCAGAGAGACAGAGGACGAACCAACGAAAACCAACAAGTGAATTATTTGATGTAATTACTGATATGGGATCCTTATTTTCTGAGTTCCTTTGTTTTCATAAATAAACACATAAACTGACAGTGACTCGCGCCTCCTCTCTGTCTCACACACACACACACACACACGCTCTGATGCGTCCTCTCAGGACGGAAGTCCACAGTCCCCTGAGGTGAGCGCCCCTCTCATACATCAGCTTTATGTCCGTGCAGCAGTGATACTGAGGCGGAGCTTCTACCTCCGTCAGCTGCTGAACCAACAGACAGAATCATTCTCATGTCTTCTTCATTTCAGGCTTCAGCTGCTTCATTTGTTTAACAGCCTCCAGTGTCCTCCGTCACTGATCCGCTGACCGAGCTTCACCCACAGCTGCTGGAGGTTCAGTCCGGGACTCCACCCCTGGGTCGTATCGGGTAAATTCAGCTGGACGTCTGAGTGAGTCCGTGACGGTGCGGCCGATCAGCTCTTCATTTCCCTGGCGGCAGCCGGCGGTGTTGCAGTCACAGGTAAAGGTGTGTCTGTCAGAGCAGCACGGACGCGTAATGACTGGTTCTGGACTTGATAGAAAAGTTTAGGACTCGGTCTTTGGGATTTGTTGTCCTTGATTCTGGACTTGACTTTGGACCTGACAGGACGCGTTGGTCCGGACTCGGGACTTCATAGTGAAGACGTGAGAAACAGCGACTTCATCCATAAGAATAAAAACACTTGTTTATTGTCACAATAACACTGTTATAACACTGTAACACTGCTGTTTATATCAGTCAGGATCCCTTTACACTTCCTTCCTACATTTCCCATAATGCCCATTAAACATGTCCACAATAGTCTTTGAACTCAGAGCTGTCGTCCCTCTGTGGGAGTGTTACTGTCTTTATGGAAACCAAGCTGGAGCTGTTGGAGACGTCAGGAAGACGAAACACACCAGACTCCAGAGTCAAAACATCAAATTTAACATCCATCACCAACAGCAGGTAAGGATCCTTCATGGACAAGCTGAGAAAAACTGGAGGTACTACTGACGTCTCCTGAGCTCTTTCACTGACGAAGCTGAGTTTCAGTCCAGAGGATCCGAAACTGCTAGCATTTTATTTTACAGATATTTTCATTGGAAGTTAACTAGAACAATGAAATTTGCTGTTTTCTGAGTTTAGAGTGAAAGATCAATGGCTCACAATTTAAACACACGTGGCTGAATTTCCAGGTGTCACAACCAAACTCACCTGGTCTGAATGGAGCAGGTCTTTCAAGGAATCATAACCAGATCAGATAGTTTTGGTTTTGTTTTAGGAAATTATTGTGAAAACATGAACCTGTAAAATGGTGCTTCTGTAAACATTAGGCATTTTAAATCCACTAAAAATTTCATGGAGTTCAGTCTGAATCTGACTCAGTTTCTGTCTCCTGTCTACATGACACTGCAGATCCTGGACTGTCCCTCGGCGTCCTCCAGGCCCCTCTTGTCACGGATCAGCACGGCCTGGTTCCCATAGCTGCTGTACCAGGCCGACTGGCTGCGGTTCAGGTAGGTGGGCGGGGGACCTGTCTGCAGCTCCTGCTGCTGCTGCTGCCAGATCAGCAGGGATGTGTCCCGGTACCGCAGCCGAGCATAAGACTCTGACAGGGCCTTCTGTGCCAGGGGGGGACGACCAGGAGGACCAGCACCGTGAGGACCAGAATGGTCAGGACCAGGTTCCTCTGCAGCAGGTGGATCACAGTCAAACATGCTGACGTCAGCGTTCATAAACCAGACTGATGAAGAGGGAAATGTCCCAGTGTGGCCTGCACCAGCTCAGGTCCAGGTCTGCCTCTGGCATGATCAAACTCCTGATGAGTCCAGCTGGTCCTCGGATTCTTCAGCAGAACCTGAAGGAGCAGAATTAAATCCTGGTTTTGAAACGTGCACAGACCTGTGGTGTCATGTTAATGTGTGAGCGGCCATCAGGTAAAAGCACAGAGCTTTCATCATTATTTTAAAGATGATGATAAGAACGATAATGTGAATGTGTTGCTTTAATGTTAAAGCTCCATCAGCTGTGATTCACACTCACTGATGCTTCACAGAAGAACAACTTGTTGTTGCCAGGTTGTGTCTTCTCAGCTCTTTAGTCGTTAGAGAGACTTCTCCAAAACAGCTGCACAACATCTGGACCAAACTCCATTTAGAAACTGAGCATTTAACACTGGGAGCAGCAGACCATAGGTGGTTTCATTTACCCTGAGCCGGATCCTAACAGAGGTCACCTCCGAACCACAGTGATCTAGAGGGGTAACAGGGAACAGCTCCTTCAGATCTGATGGTGCCGGAACATTCAGGGAACTACTGGTACATGATTTCTTAACCATTAATAAAGCCGTTAATTAAAGCCGATAAAGGCTTTATAACGGAGCCTCATCAGGAGGTTTAACTCCGTGTTACCTGTAGAGATGCAGTCCTGGTCCGCGTCTCTTTAATCCGAGTTTAACTTTAGGACGAGCCGGTTCGGGTCCCTGCCGGCTCCCGTAGATTCGACACCGCTTTAAAGTTTTTCTCGTTCGCGCCGTTAAATTACTGGAGACTTTCCGTTCACAGAGGAGCTAACAGCTGTTAGCCGCCTGTGGCTAACTGTACGCACTGCTGGAATGAACTCTGAAGGCCAACGGCTAATCCTGCTGTTAGCCGTGTTAGCTCCTCAGAGAAACACGTAAGTAAAGTTTAACGCCGCCGTGACGTCACTACTGACCCGTTAAAACGGCAGAATACAAACTGTGACGTTTCTCTTTCTCCTGACAGGTTAGCTGATGTTAGCACCGTTAGCATCCGAGGCAGCAGCTGCATCCAATGGCAACGGTGTGTCTGCAGTCCTGTCCGGGCAGCAACTCGGGACACAGGGACACGGGTTCCTCTGAGGTGAGTCTGACTGCAGCTGTTTCATTGGCTGATCAAACAGGAAATGTCACAGAATGAGAAACGAATGTGATGTGTTTACCTGAAGAAGAGTTCAGACTCAGGCTGTTTGTCCACTGCAGGTGTGTGTGTGAAATCCCTGGAAACCATCGTCTGACGGACCAAGTGGACAAGTCTTAAAGCGTTTACATGTCAGAGGAGATGTGTTAGAGCAGCTTCCTCATCCTCATCAGTCACAGACTCCTCTTCTTCCACCATCTTCATCTTTGTGTTCGTGCTGAAGAGAAAACAGGAAAAGTCAATTAAATCACTGAAGATTAAAATAAATCTAACGTTAGAAATCTCCAGTCTGGTGTCAAGTGAGCGACACAACTTCATTACTCTGGTCTCCTGAAAATCCTGTTTACAGCCCTGAAATAAGAAGTGTGTGTGTGTGTGTGTGTGTGTGTGTGTGTGTTGGGGGGGCGGGGGGTGGTCTGTATTTTGCCTGGATTGGGTTCAGTCTGGTCCAGTTTAGCAGCAGAATGTGAGCATGTGATATTCTATATGATTGTTACTGTGAAGAACTGCAGAGTTTAAAGGTGAAATCAGGACCATCTGGACCATCTGAGTCCTCCACCGCTTCATCGTGTCTCTTCACTCAGCTTCAGCTGTTGTTGCCAGACGCTCATTAGATGATGATCCAGTGACTTTGTGTCTTTCATCTGAGCCTCATCTTGTTTGTTTTCAGGTGGTTTGTGATTATTAAAGCTCAGCTTATCCGCATCAGACCTCTGCTCCTCAGTCCACCTGGGACAGGAACCCCCCCATCAGCCCAGACAGTTACAAACTGATCTGGATTCAGTCTTACAGACAGACGGATGTCTGATCGTTTACTGTGACATTAGATTTCGTTTTTCTAACAGCTGGTAAAACGGGCTGAAAACACACAGAGGTTTGGTTCATGGATGTAGATCGATATCAGATCCACAGACTGACATGAAAACTAAATTGGTGGATTGTCCCTTTAATGTAACACACTGTCACCCTGTATTACACTGTGTGTGTGTGTGTGTGTTCAGTGTTTTTCCAGCCTCTCTCTCTCTCTCTCTCTCTGAACAGCTGACAGCAGAAGAAGAAGGCCAGCTGATCTATTTATAGCAGAATCCCTCAGAGTCTCAGACCCGATCCGCCACAGTCCTGCAGTCCTGCAGCACTACACACCACAGACACCACCTCCAGAACTCCGTCATGCCCGGCAACCAGGCCCGGTGTCGGGCCAGAGACCGCAACAACATCCTGAACCGGCCCGAGTTTATGTCCCTGAACCAGCCCCCCCGCAGGGAGCAGGTGGTGGGGGAGGGTCGAGGGGGTGGTGGTCCGAGGAGAGCCATGAGACAGCAGAGTCAGCAGGACGACGCAGGACTGAGGTAAGACTCAGAGGCTCCGCCCACTGATATCACAGCTGACATTTACAGTCCGAACAGATCCGCCGGGTATCTGTTGAGACCTTCCCCAGATCCTGGACCTGGTCCTGATCCTAAACCAGATTTTTTAGTTTTAAAGTTTCAGTCTGTTAAATACAGATTTAACCAATTTAACTGCCAAGTGTTTATATCTGTCCAGACCTGATCCTGGACCTGATCCTGAAACTTTACAGTCCAGCTGACGGTTTTACAGGTGGTCCAGCAGAAACTGGTTTCTCATGCTGCTGTGTCCACGTGAACAAGTTTCTGTGATCAGTCCTGGTTCTGTGAACATCTGATGCTGTGAAGCTTCGGCAGGAGAAGCTGAGGAGCAGGGCTGGGTATCGTTACTGATACCTTACCTTTGATACTGATTCCTGAACGATACTTTTTTCAATACCAAATTTTAAAAAATCTATTCTAGAAAATCTACACTTCACATAAACTTTGAAAATTAAATGTTTCAGTTTCTGCACTTTTCATTTGTACATGCATGGAAGTAAGTTTCATCAGATTCGATGTGTTGCCAGTTTTGGTAGAAATGATGTTTTTACATGTTTTGCATTGTGCACTGTTAGGGTTAGGGTTAGCTGCTAAAATGGAGCTACGCTCTGGATGTTTTCCACATTTTCCACGGATTAACACGGATTACAGTCGGAAGAATGTGCACGACATGACACGACACGACACGACAAACATGCTGCAAGCTTATTGGCTCACTCACGTTGACGAGATTGACCCATTAGGTATCTAAATTTGGATCGAACTAAAACTTTCGATGGTATCGAAGCAATAGACTCATACTACTGATGAATCCAGACTTTGCCACAGATCCAGGACTGTGGACTGGCTTTACCAGGGGCGGAAAGTAACCAGGTACATTTATTCAAGTGCAGTTTCCAAGTACAAGAAGTTTATTCTGCTTTCCAGTACATTCAGAGATATTTTGCTCTGGAGTTTCCAGAGAGGACGAGATGAGTGTGAGACAGGTAAACAGACAGTTAATGACCCAAACACAAAACGAGTGCAGGTGATGGGCGTGTACACGCCGAGTGGCTTCAACACAGCCACTGAAATTTTAACGCACGGAATCAGGTGAGACACCAGCCTCACCTGAGGGAAACAGTGTAGGAAACTCCCGGTCGGGCTGAGTCCTGTTCCTGGTGTTGCCTTTGTACTTGTCTCAGACTGTCTTGTCTATCTGTCCTCAGGGGGTCCAGGGACTCCTCCGAAGGGGGTTCAACAGCCGATGGGGGGGTGAAGGACGCGCCTCGTTACCCGGAGCAGGACTGTATGCAGCTGAACCCGTCATTTCGGGGCATTGCCATCAACTCTCTGCTGGCCATCGACATCAGCCTGTCAAAGCGCCTGGGCATGTGTGTGAGGCCTCACGGCCCCGGGGCCCCGCTCCGGCCCATGGTGAGTCTCCTGGCCCTCAGCGGACATGCCCTTCCTTGGCTTTGTGGGACTCTGATCTGTTTGTGGAGGAGCAACACGCTGGCTGGACAGGAAGTCCTTGTCAACCTGCTGCTGGGTAAGAGACCAGAGGTGGTCTGAGGCCTGGGGGGGGTGGGGGCAGGAGCGGGGGCGAGGGCGAGGGGGTGACAGGGGAGGGGCTAAATTCACTAACCTGCTTGTTGAAGGAAAGAAACTGTGAATAAAGATGAGTCAGAGACCGTCACAGTCCAGACTGACTCTGTGTCTCTGTCTGTGTGCAGCTCTGATCCTGGATCTGATGACGGTTGCGGGGATGCAGAAGCTGGTCAAACGCAGAGGACCCTGGGATTTCCCTCCAGGGTTTTTGGACTACGTTGCCATGGATACATATTCTTTCCCAGCAGCCCACGCCAGCCGAGCCGTCATGGTGTCCAAATTCCTGCTGAACCACCTGGTCCTGGCGGTCAGTGGATCTGTCTTTTTTTTTTTACTGTTTATGTTGTTCAGGGTCTGTGTGGTAAAATGCTGCTGCCCTGTGAGCAAAGCACTGATCTCAGACCAGTCTGTGGCAGCTCACTGACACCACTGCACTGAGTCCATCTGGCTCTGATCAGTTCCTTGATAATTAATCAGTGAATTGATTATTTGTTTGGTCTATAAAAACTGTTTAAAAATCCTGTCACAGGTTCCCAGAGTCCAAAGTGACGTCTTCAAATGTGTCAAAGACAACGTATTAGATCCAGAGTCAATAATCAAAATCACTGTAATCATCTGATCCGTGAACTGAAGCTCTGAAGGACAGTTTCAGAACATGGAGTCAGGTTAGTGTCACCTGGGAACACCTGGAAACATCTGCAGATGTCTGACAGTCAGCAAACTTTCATGAGCATCTCGTAAACATGTTGGTGACAATAAAGAAAAAACAATAAAACTATTCTCAGACAAAATCTGTGATTCAGTTTTAAAAAATCAGATTCTCGAAAAGTGAAAGACCCTAAAAACCCTGAGCTTTTAACAGCAGCTGTCCTGTCCAGAGACCTGTCTCTGCGTGGGGGCAGCTGAGGTCCCACTTCAGCGTCCTCCGAGGACCAAACCTCAGATGGTTAAAAATAAATGTGATTATCACTGAGCCACTGGAATCAGGTTTATGAGACGAGCTGTGTTGTTCAGGTGCAGCATGTTTACACCTTTGTCCTCTTTGTCCTCACCTTTGACCCGAGTTTCATTGGACCCGAGTCCAGATCTTTGTCCTCCTCTGATGTTAAAACATAAATTATGGTAAAGTTTTTTTATTGATCATGTTTCATACAGAAAGACTGTTCAAAGTGCTTAGCTTAGCTTAGCTTAGCTTCTCATTTGACTGCAGTGACTTACTGGTGTACTCCAGTACACTGTGTGGTTACAGGTGCAGCAGCACCTGTGTCTCTCCACACTCCTCTGTAACAACAGAACTTCATTGTGTCATAAACTGTCGTTGTCCTCCAGGTGCCTCTGAGGATCCTGCTCTACCTGTGGGCGGTCCTGGTGGGCGTATCCCGGGTGCTGCTGGGTAAACATCACCTCTCCGATGTTGGATGTGGATTTGCTCTTGGCTTCCTGCACTTCACTCTGGTGGAGTCTGTGTGGCTGGACTCTGCCACCTGCCAGACCCTCATTTCCATCGGCACGCTGCGCTGGACTCCACTGGTTTAGAACAAGATTGTACTGGTTATGCTGGTTCAGATTGGATTAAGTCTATTACAGACTGTTTTAGTCCAGTTTGGACTGGTCCTTTTGGATTCTTCTACCTGCCAGAATCTCATGTCTGTCGGCATGCTGTGCTGGTCTCTTCTGGTTTAGACAGGTGTGAGTTGGTTTAGACATGACTCAACTGGTTTAAACCTGGTTTGGCTGACTGCTACAGACTGTTTTAGTCCAGTCTGGACTTTGTCTACCAGATGCTTATCTCATGTTATACTGGACACCACATTTTTTAAACTGGTTTGGACCAGTATGAACTGGTTTGGACTGGTCCTGCTAACGGCACACAGGACACGGTTTGACTGGTTTGACTGGTTTCGAAAGCTTTAAGGTTGCTATAAACTGCTGTAGTCCACTTGGGACTGGTTTGAACTGGTCCTGTTGTGCTGTCAGAGACATTTAGATTTTTTGCAGGAACCTGTTTAGAGAGTCTGGAACCTGATGTGCCGGGTTCAGACCGTGGTTTGGTTGACTTGGTCGCCTGGCAGACTCTGACGTGGTTTTGAGTTTTTAGTGTGTGATGCCTCTGAATGTGTTTGGTGTGTGTAGCTGATGTTTGTGTGTCAGGTCCTGAAGTGAATGTGACTCAGGACTGTCCTCTGTGTTTAGGGTTCAGTTTGACGTCACTTTGCTCCCGCGCAGAATGTAAACACGTTTTTTGTGGGATTTTTTGTTTGTTCCTCATCCGTCCGGTCCTGGTCCTGGTCCCTGTCCAGTTCGGTTCTGACCAGATATCTAAAAATTCTAAACTCAGACTCGACTTACTGTTTTTTTTCTGATCTTTAACCACATCACAGACGCTGATCTCCTCATTTCACCATTAAAAAAAAGTCTCAGAGGGAAAAAGAAGCAGATTCATGGAGCAAACTCATCGACAGTTCTCTGAACGTCAGGAAGCAGCAACTGAACAGCTGAGCTACGAAAACGTTCAGGCAGCTCAGAGACGTTTAGAAGAACACAGATGTGACTTTTAGTCTCCAGCTATAAAATATCAGTAGTTCTTTTTTTATAAACTAAGTCTGGACTAATCTTTTTTTTCCGAAAATCAAGTGATTAAATCATTTTTAGACCAACACCAGATCAGATTCTGGTGCCAGTGTTAAAACGGTTCATTTTTCACAACATGAATTTCTTGGATGATGCCGGGTTGTTCTCTGGTGGTGTTTGGCTGAAAGCTCGAGAAAAAGCTGGTAGGTGGACCTTAGGCCAAGATGATTCTGTCTGAATAATGAAGTCAATTCAAAATGAAACAGATCTGTGGTTTCTCTGCTTGTGTCAGATCAAACCTCTGAACTGTTCCTCCAGTTTCACGCTTCATTTTCAGCTGCTTGTGTTTACAGACTAAAGGTTTCACAGGATGTTTCTCAGAAAGTTACTGACAGTAAAGTTGTGGTTGGTTCAGAGCTGAAGCTCAGGTGCTGCATTTGGAGAATCTGGATTTGACTGTAGAAACACGGGTTCAGTGAGTGTGGACGTGGCGTCATGCTGTGAACAGCTGATATGAACAGAGGGTAAAACGTGTGAGAGTAAACTGCTGCTAAAATCAGCTGTTTTCTGACTGAATTTCTTAACTGAACTCAGACAGAAACTGAAGCGAGTTTGTGAGAAAAGTTGAAACTATGCATCTGTTTTGTTTTACTGAATAAAAACTGTTTTCACTCGTCTGTTTGGAGGTGTTACTTCAGCAGTGATCAAAGTAACTCAGTACATTTACTGTTCCTGACTTAGTACTTTTAATTCAGTAAGATTCTTGATTCTTGTAGTACTTCCACTTTCACTTGAGTAAATGTTTTGCAGGATATTTGTACTTTTACTTAAGTACTAAGCTTCAGTACTTCCTCCACCACTGTCTGACAATAAACTGACCTGTGGGTAAATTCACCTGTCGTAAATTCGCCTGTCCGTAAATTTGCCTGTAAGTAAACGATAATATGTACAATAATATATACAATGTTGTAGAAATATAACCTGTCAGGTGTACATTATGTACATTTATAATAAATAAATAGAGCCATGGTTCTCTAATGATATGTACAGTTGTGCAGCAGTGTGTAGTTTATGCACAGTAGTTGTAACAGTGGACTCAGCTAGTTTCCTGACAGGTGTAATTATTAGTTACTTCTTGAATGAATATATTTAAAAACAACAGATGACGAAGTAACGTGACACAAACATTCATCAGCTTTACAGCTGTTTGCATACAGAGGCGTGGACGTGGCGGCTAATTTGACCCCCTGAACGTGCTCAAAAAGTCACCAAACTTTGCCCAAAATTGTCCCCTGACGAAAATTCTTGTTTTGACACTGTCCGTGAGACCGAGTGCAGCAAAACGGCTCTGCAGCACCCCCTAGAGTGTGAAAATATTCACCGTAAGACCTACGGACTTGAAAATCGGTACACAGATGCATCACGTTGAGACGAGAAAAAAAGCCTCTTGGAGAAAAATTCAACGGAAAGACATTTGGAAAGACTGCACCATTTTGCCTTTCGCACTTGCAGTACTTTGACAAACTCCTCCTAGGGGAATTGTCTGATTGTGCTGAATTTTGGACAGATTGTTCAGAGGGCATTAGGGACAGTTATCAAATTTTTTGATGTGGATTACACGGTCTGCCCGTGGCACCACTAAAATAACCCTTCGCCAACACACAGGAAATGGATGTATTTGTGGCGGTATCTCACATATACTTCATCCAGTGTGGATGAAAAAAAATCAGGCATGATGACCATGTGATTCTCAACAGTTTGATATGCTAATATGATGATACAGTCATAGCGCCATCTACTGGATGTATGCATTATTTTTAGCCCTTTTTTCCACATTCCACACATTGTATTTTAATGAAGTCCTCTTAAGGACATAATCTGATACATTAGAAATGTTTTTTCATGGTTCATGTTTTTTTGGCCGATTTTGACGCCTTACTATACTATGACCATTTTTATGACATTTTGAGGCTAAAAAAATGTTTGACTTTTTTTGGACGCCTTACGATACTATGACCATTTTTATGACATTTTGAGGCCAAAAAAAGGTTGACTTTTTTTTGATGTTTTTTGACGCCTTACTATACTATGACCATTTTTATGACATTTTGAGGCTAAAATTTTTTTGGACTTTTTTTGACGCCTCACTATACTATGACGTTTTTTATGACATTTTGAGGCAAAATTTTTTTTTGACTTTTTTTGATGCCTTACTATACTATGACCATTTTTATGACATTTTGAGGATAGAAAAGTTTCTGACTTTTTTTTGGCTTTTTTGAAAATGTTTTTGACGCCTTACTATACTATGACCATTTTTATGACATTTTGAAGATAGAAAAGTTTCTGACTTTTTTTTGGCTTTTTTGAAAATGTTTTTGACGCCTTACTATACTATGACGTTTTTTATGACATTTTGAGGTCGAAAAAAATTTGGACTTTTTTTGCCCGAAAAAAACGCCATATTATACTATGATGTTTTTTATGACATTTTGAGGTCGAAAAAAATTTGGACTTTTTTTGCCCGAAAAAAACGCCATACTATACTATGACGTTTTTTATGACATTTTGAGGTCGAAAAAAATTTGGACTTTTTTTTCCCGATTTGGGCGCCTTACTATACTATGACGTTTTTTATGACATTTTGAGATCGAAAAAAAAATTTGGACTTTTTTTTTCCCTATTTGGGCGCCTTCCTATACTATGACGTTTTTTATGACATTTTGAGGTCGAAAAAAATTTGGACTTTTTTTTCCCGATTTGGGCGCCTTACTATACTATGACGTTTTTTATGACATTTTGAGGTCGAAAAAATTTGGACTTTTTTTGCCCGAAAAATACGCCATACTATACTATGACGTTTTTTATGACATTTTGAGGTCGAAAAAAATTTGGACTTTTTTTGCCCGAAAAAAACGCCATACAATACTATGATGTTTTTTATGACATTTTGAGGACGAAAAAAATGTGGACTTTTTTTGCCCGATAAAAACGCCATACTATACTATGACGTTTTTTATGACATTTTGAGGTCGAAAAAAATTTGGACTTTTTTTGCCCGAAAAAAACGGCATACTATACTATGACGTTTTTTATGACATTTTGAGGTCGAAAAAAATTTGGACTTTTTTTTCCCGATTTGGGCGCCTTCCTATACTATGACGTTTTTTATGACATTTTGAGGTCGAAAAAATTTTGGACTTTTTTTTCCCTATTTGGGCGCCTTCCTATACTATGACGTTTTTTATGACATTTTGAGGTCGAAAAAAATTTGGACTTTTTTTTTTTCGATTTGGGCGCCTTTACTATACTATGACGTTTTTTTGACATTTTGAGGTCGAAAAAATTTGGACTTTTTTTTTTCCGATTTGGGCGCTTACTATACTATACTATGACATTTGAGGACGAAAAAAATTTGGACTTTTTGTTCGAAAAAAACGCCATACTATATACTATGACGTTTTTTATGACATTTTGAGGTCGAAAAAATTTGGACTTTTTTGCCCGATTTGGGCGCCTTCCTATACTATGACGTTTTTTATGACATTTTGAGGTCGAAAAAATTTGGACTTTTTTTTTTCCGATTTGGGCGCCTTTACTATACTATGATGATGTTTTTATGACATTTTGAGGACGAAAAAAATTTGGACTTTTTTTCAAAAAAAAACGCCATACTATACTATGACGTTTTTATGACATTTTGAGGTCGAAAAAAATTTTGGACTTTTTGCCGAAAAAAAGCATTGATATACTATACTATGACGTTTTTTATGACATTTTGAGGTCGAAAAAATTTGGTCTTTTTTTTTCCCTAAAAAACGCCATACTATACTATGAGTTTTTATGACATTTTGAGGTCGAAAAAATTTGACTGGACTTTTTTTCCCGACTTGGGCGCCTTACTACTATAATATGACGTTTTTTTATGACGCTTTGAGGTCGAAAAAATTTGGACTTTTTGCCCGAAAAAACGCGTACATACTATACTGTGACGTTTTTTTATGACATTTTGAGGTCGAAAAAATTTTGGTTTTTTTCCCGAAAAAACGCCATACTATATATATGACGTTTTTTATGACATTTTGAGGTCGAAAAAATTTGGACTTTTTTTCCGATTTGGCCCTATACTATACTATGGGACGCCTTTATACTATACTATGACGTTTTTTTATGACATTTTGAGGTCGAAAAAATTTGGACTTTTTGTTCAAAAAACGCCATACTATACTATGACGTTTTTATGACATTTTGAGGTCGAAAAAATTTTGGACTTTTTTTTTTCCGACTTGGCGCCTTACTACTATAATATGACGCTTTTTTATGACGTTTTGAGGTCGAAAAAATTTGGACTTTTTTTGCCCGAAAAAAACGGCATACTATACTATGACGTTTTTATGACATTTTGAGGTCGAAAAAAATTTGGTCTTTTTTTCCCGAAAAAACGCCATACTATACTATGACGTTTTTTATGACATTTTGAGGTCGAAAAAAATTTGGACTTTTTTTGACCCGATTTGGGCGCCTTTACTATACTATATGACGTTTTTTTTTATGACATTTTGAGGTCGAAAAAAATTTGGACTTTTTTTGTTCAAAAAAAACGCCATACTATACTATGACGTTTTTTATGACATTTTGAGGTCGAAAAAATTTTGGACTTTTTTTGCCCGATTTGGGCGCCTTCCTATACTATGACGTTTTTATGACATTTTGAGGTCGAAAAAATTTGGACTTTTTGCTATAAAAAACGCCATACTATATTATGACGTTTTTATGACATTTTGAGGTCGAAAAAATTTGGACTTTTTTTTCCGAAAAAAACGCATACTATATACTATGAAGTTTTTTTTTTTTCCGACATTTTGAGGTCGAAAAAAATTTGGACTTTTTTTTCCGAAAAAACGCCATACTATACTATGACGTTTTTATGACATTTTGAGGTCGAAAAAATTTGGACTTTTTTTCCGAAAAAAACGGCATACTATACTATGACGTTTTTATGACATTTTGAGGCCGAAAAAAATTTGGACTTTTTTTGCCGAAAAAAAACGCCATACTATACTATGACGTTTTTTATGACATTTTGAGGTCGAAAAAATTTGGACTTTTTTTCCGAAAAAAACGCTTACTATACTATGACGTTTTTTATGACATTTTGAGGTCGAAAAAAATTTGGACTTTTTTTCAAAAAAACGCCATACTATACTATGACGTTTTTTATGACATTTGGAGGTCGAAAAAAATTTGGACTTTTTTTTCCCGATTTGGGCGCCTTACTATACTATGACGTTTTTATGACATTTTGAGGTCGAAAAAAATTTGGACTTTTTTTTCCCGAAAAAAACGCCATACTATACTATGACGTTTTTTATGACATTTTGAGGTCGAAAAAATTTGGACTTTTTTCGCCCGACAAAAACGCCATACTATACTATGACGTTTTTTATACTATGACATTTTGAGGTCGAAAAAATTTGGACTTTTTTTTCCCGAAAAAGCGGCATACTATACTATACTATGACGTTTTTTATGACATTTTGAGGTCGAAAAAATTTGGACTTTTTTCCCGAAAAAACGCCATACTATACTATGACGTTTTTTATGACATTTTGAGGTCGAAAAAAATTTTTGGACTTTTTTTTCCGATTTGGGCGCCTTACTATACTATGACGTTTTTTTATGACATTTTGAGGTCGAAAAAAATTTTGGACTTTTTTTGTTCGAAAAAAACGCCATACTATACTATGACGTTTTTTATGACATTTTGAGGTCGAAAAAATTTGGACTTTTTTCCCGATTTTGGCGCCTATACTATACTATAGCGTTTTTTATGACATTTTGAGGTCGAAAAAATTTGACTTTTTTGCCCGAAAAAACGCCATACTATACTATGATCGTTTTTATGACATTTTGAGGTCGAAAAAATTTGACTTTTTTTCCCGAAAAAACGCCATACTATACTATGACGTTTTTTATGACATTTTGAGGTCGAAAAAAATTTGGACTTTTTTTCCCGATTTGGGCGCCTTACTATACTATGACGTTTTTTATGACATTTTGAGGTCGAAAAAAATTTGGACTTTTTGTTCGAAAAAAACGCCATACTATACTATACTATGACGTTTTTATGACATTTTGAGGTCGAAAAAATTTGGACTTTTTTTTCCCGAAAAACGCCATACTATACTATGACGTTTTTATGACATTTTGAGGTCGAAAAAATTTTGGACTTTTGCCCGATATTTGGGCGCCATACTATACTATGACGTTTTTTATGACATTTTGAGGTCGAAAAAAATTTGGACTTTTTGTTCGAAAAAAACGCCATACTATATACTATGACGTTTTTATGACATTTTGAGGTCGAAAAAAACTTTGGACTTTTTTTTATGACATTTGATTTTAACGCCTTACTACTATACTATGACGTTTTTTATGACATTTTGAGGTCGAAAAAAAAATTTGGACTTTTTTTTTCCGATTTGGGCCTATACTATACTATGACGTTTTTTATGACATTTTGAGGTCGAAAAAATTTGGACTTTTTTTCCCGATTTGGGCGCCTACTATACTATACTTTTTTTTATGACGTTTTTATGACATTTTGAGGTCGAAAAAATTTTTATGACTTTTTTTCTTCGAAAAAAATTTGGAAAAAATACCATACTATACTATGACGTTTTTATGACATTTTGAGGTCGAAAAAAATTTGGACTTTTTTTTGTCCGATTTGGGCGCCTATACTATACTATGACGTTTTTATGACATTTTGAGGTCGAAAAAATTTGGACTTTTTTTTCCCGATTTGGGCGCCTTACTATACTATGACGTTTTTTATGACATTTTGAGGTCGAAAAAAATTTGGACTTTTTTGCCCGATTTGGGCGCCTTACTATACTATGACGTTTTTTATGACATTTTGAGGTCGAAAAAAATTTTTTTTTTTGTCCGAAAAAAAGCATACCTATACTATACTATATTGATTTTTTTATGACATTTTTTTTCGAAAAAAATTTGGACTTTTTTTGCTATGACGTTTTTATGACATTTTGAGGTCGAAAAACATTTTGACTTTTTTTCCGAAAAAAAAGCCATACTATACTATGACTATACTATGACATTTTTATCGACAAAATTTTTTTGATTTGAGGTCGAAAAAATTTGGACTTTTTTTGAGGAAAAAATTTGGACTTTATACTATACTATACTATGACGTTTTTTATGACATTTTGAGGTCGAAAAAATTTGGACTTTTTTTTCCCGAAAAAACGCCATACTATACTATGACGTTTTTATGACATTTTGAGGTCGAAAAAATTTTGGACTTTTTTTTTCCGATTTGGGCGCCTATACTATACTATGACGTTTTTTATGACATTTTGAGGTCGAAAAAAATTTGGACTTTTTTTCCGAAAAAAACGCCTTACTATACTATGATGATTTTTTATGACATTTTGAGGTCGAAAAAATTTGGACTTTTTTTGCCCGATTTGGGCGCCATACTATACTATGATGACGTTTTTTATGACATTTTGAGGTCGAAAAAATTTGGACTTTTTTTCCCGAAAAAACGCCATACTATACTATGACGTTTTTTATGACATTTTGAGGTCGAAAAAATTTGGACTTTTTTTTTCCGATTTGGGCGCCTATACTATACTATGACGTTTTTTATGACATTTTGAGGTCGAAAAAATTTTGACTTTTTTTTCCGAAAAAACGCCATACTATACTATGATGTTTTTATGACATTTTGAGGTCGAAAAAATTTGGACTTTTTTTTCCCGAAAAAACGCCATACTATACTATGACGTTTTTATGACATTTTGAGGTCGAAAAAAACTTTGGACTTTTTTTTTATGACATTTTCGATTTGGGACTTTTTTGTCTATACTATACTATGACGTTTTTATGACATTTTGAGGTCGAAAAAAATTTGGACTTTTTTGTCCGAAAAACGCCTTTCTATACTATACTATGACGTTTTTATGACATTTTGAGGTCGAAAAAAATTTGGACTTTTTTTCCGATTTACTATATACTATATACTATGACGTTTTTATGACATTTTGAGGTCGAAAAAATTTGGACTTTTTTTTTTCCGAAAAAAGCGCCATACTATACTATGACGTTTTTTATGACATTTTGAGGTCGAAAAAAAATTTGGACTTTTTTTTCCCTATTTGGGCATACTATACTATGACGCGTTTTTATGACATTTTGAGGTCGAAAAAAATTTGGACTTTTTTTTCCGATTTGGGCGCCTATACTATACTATGACGTTTTTATGACATTTTGAGGTCGAAAAAATTTGGACTTTTTTTCCGAAAAAAAACGCCATACTATACTATGACGTTTTTTTATGACATTTTGAGGTCGAAAAAAATTTGGACTTTTTTTTTTCGATTTGGCGCCTACTATACTATATGCGTTTTTATGACATTTTGAGGTCGAAAAAATTTGACTTTTTTTTCGAAAACGCTATACTATACTATGCCGCGTTTTTTATGACATTTTGAGGTCGAAAAAAATTTGGACTTTTTTTTTCCATGGGCGCCATATACTATACTATGACGTTTTTATGACATTTTGAGGTCGAAAAAATTTGGACTTTTTTTTTCCCGAAAAAACGCCATACTATACTATGACGTTTTTATGACATTTTGAGGTCGAAAAAATTTGGACTTTTTTTTCTATTTGGGCGCCTTACTATACTATGACGTTTTTATGACATTTTGAGGTCGAAAAAAATTTGGACTTTTTTTGCCCGAAAAAAACGCCATACTATACTATGACGTTTTTTATGACATTTTGAGGTCGAAAAAATTTGGACTTTTTTTTCCCGATTTGGGCGCCTTACTATACTATGACGTTTTTTATGACATTTTGAGGTCGAAAAAAATTTGGACTTTTACTATGACGTTTTTATGACATTTTGAGTCGAAAAAAAATTTGCCATACTATACTATGATATTTTTTTTATGACATTTTGAGGTCGAAAAAATTTGGACTTTTTTTTTTGAAAAAAACGCCATACTATACTATGATGTTTTTTATGACATTTTGAGGTCGAAAAAATTTGACTTTTTTTTTGGGTCGATTTACTATACTATGCGTTACTATACTACTATGACGACTTTATGACATTTTTATGAAATTTTTTGACTTTTTTTCGAAAAACTTTTGGCTATACTATGACTTTTTATGACATTTTGAGGCGTCGAAAAAAATTTGGACTTTTTGTCCCGATTGAAAAAAGCCATACTATACTATGACGTTTTATGACATTTTGAGGTCGAAAAAAATTGGACTTTTTTTTTCCGATTTGGGCGCCATACTATACTATGACGTTTTTTATGACATTTTGAGGTCGAAAAAATTTGGACTTTTTTTCCCGATTTGGGCGCCTATACTATACTATGACGTTTTTATGACATTTTGAGGTCGAAAAAATTTGACTTTTTTTCCCTGATTTGGCGCCTTACTATACTATACTATGACGTTTTTTATGACATTTTGAGGTCGAAAAAAATTTGGACTTTTTTTTCCCGATTTGGGCGCCTTACTATACTATGACGTTTTTTATGACATTTTGAGGTCGAAAAAAATTTGGACTTTTTTTGCCCGAAAAATACGCCATACTATACTATGATGTTTTTTATGACATTTTGAGGTCGAAAAAAATTTGGACTTTTTTTGCCCGATTTGGGCGCCTTACTATACTATGACGTTTTTTATGACATTTTGAGGTCGAAAAAAATTTGGACTTTTTTTGACATTTTGAGGTCGAAAAAAATTTGGACTTTTTTGCCCGAAAAAGCGCCATACTATACTATGACGTTTTTTATGACATTTTGAGGTCGAAAAAATTTGGACTTTTTTTTTTTTCGATTTGGGCGCCTTACTATACTATGATGATTTTTTATGACATTTTGAGGTCGAAAAAATTTTGGACTTTTTTTTTCCCGATTTGGCGCCTTTACTATACTATGACGTTTTTTATGACATTTGAGGTCGAAAAAATTTGGACTTTTTTTTCCCGAAAAAAAAAGCCATACTATACTATGATGTTTTTTATGACATTTTGAGGTCGAAAAAATTTGGACTTTTTTGCCCGAAAAAAAAATATACCATACTATACTATGACGTTTTTATGACATTTTGAGGTCGAAAAAAATTTGACTTTTTTTTTTTTTCCTATTTGGGCGCCTTACTATACTATGACGTTTTTTATGACATTTTGAGGTCGAAAAAAATTTGGACTTTTTGTTTGAAAAAAACGCCATACTATACTATGACGTTTTTTATGACATTTTGAGGTCGAAAAAATTTTGACTTTTTTTTGATTTGGGCGCCATATACTATACTATGACGTTTTTTATGACATTTTGAGGTCGAAAAAATTTTGGACTTTTTTGCCATACTATACTATGAAATTTTGACTTTTACTATACTATGACGTTTTTATGACATTTTGAGGTCGAAAAAATTTGGACTTTTTTTCCGATAAACGCCATACTATACTATGACGTTTTTTATGACATTTTGAGGTCGAAAAAATTTGGACTTTTTTTTTCCGAAAAAAAGCGCCATACTATACTATGATGACGTTTTTTATGACATTTTGAGGTCGAAAAAATTTTTGGACTTTTTTTTTTCCGATTTGGGCGCCTTACTATATACTGTGACGTTTTTTATGACATTTTGAGGTCGAAAAAAATTTGGTCTTTTTTTTTCCCGAAAAAAAACGCCATACTATACTATGACGTTTTTTATGACATTTTGAGGTCGAAAAAATTTTGGACTTTTTTTTCCCGATTTGGGCGCCTTACTATACTATGACGTTTTTTATGACATTTTGAGGTCGAAAAAAATTTGGACTTTTTTTGCCCGAAAAAAACGCCATACTATACTATGACGTTTTTTATGACATTTTGAGGTCGAAAAAATTTTGGACTTTTTTTTCCCGATTTGGGCGCCTTACTATACTATGACGTTTTTTATGACATTTTGAGGTCGAAAAAATTTTGGACTTTTTTTTCCCGATTTGGGCGCCTTACTATACTATGACGTTTTTTATGACATTTTGAGGTCGAAAAAAATTTGGACTTTTTTTTTGATTTGGGCCTTCTATACTACTACTATACTATACTATGACGCTTTTTATGACATTTTTTATGAGGTTTGAGGTCGAAAAAAATTTTTTGCTTTTTATGACGTTTTTATGACATTTGAGGTCGAAAAAATTTGGACTTTTTTTTCCGATAAAGCGCATATATACTATGACGTTTTTATGACATTTTGAGGTCGAAAAAAATTTGGACTTTTTTTCCCGAAAATACTATACGCCATACTATACTATGACGTTTTTGGACTTTTGACATTTTGAGGTCGAAAAAATTTGGACTTTTTGGACTTTTTGCCGAAAAAGCGCCATACTATACTATGACGTTTTTTATGACATTTTGAGGTCGAAAAAATTTTGGACTTTTTTTTCCCGATTTGGGCGCCTATACTATACTATGACGTTTTTTATGACATTTTGAGGTCGAAAAAATTTGGACTTTTTTTTTCCGAAAAAACGCCATACTATACTATGACGTTTTTTATGACATTTTGAGGTCGAAAAAAATTTGACTTTTTTTTTCGATTTGGGCGCCTTACTATACTATGACGTTTTTTATGACATTTTGAGGTCGAAAAAATTTGGACTTTTTTTTCCGAAAAAAACGCCATACTATACTATGACGTTTTTATGACATTTTGAGGTCGAAAAAAATTTGGACTTTTTTTTCCGGAAAAAAACGCCATACTATACTATGACGTTTTTTTATGACATTTTGAGGTCGAAAAAAATTTGGACTTTTTTTCCGATTTGGCGCCATACTATACTATGACGTTTTTTATGACATTTTGAGGTCGAAAAAATTTGGACTTTTTTTTCGAAAAAAAATTTGGACGCCATACTATACTATACGTTTTTATGACATTTTGAGGTTTTTTATGACATTTTGAGGTCGAAAAAACATTTGGACTTTTTTTTTGACTTTTTTTGCCCGAAAAAACGCCATATACTATACTATGACGCTTTTTTATGACATTTGAGGTCGAAAAAATTTGGACTTTTTTTTCCGATTTGGGCGCCATACTATACTATGACGTTTTTTATGACATTTTGAGGTCGAAAAAATTTGGACTTTTTTTGCCCGAAAAAAACGCCATACTATACTATGACGTTTTTTATGACATTTTGAGGTCGAAAAAAATTTTGGACTTTTTTTTCCCGATTTGGGCGCCTTACTATACTATGACGTTTTTTATGACATTTTGAGGTCGAAAAAATTTTGACTTTTTGCCCCGATTTGGGCGCCTTACTATACTATGACGCGTTTTTATGACATTTTGAGGTCGAAAAAATTTGGACTTTTTTTGCCGGACTTTTGAGGTCGAAAAAATTTGGACTTTTTTGTTCCCGATTTGGCGCTCTTACTATACTATGACGTTTTTTATGACATTTTGAGGTCGAAAAAAATTTGGACTTTTTTTGCCCGAAAAAACGCCATACTATACTATGACGTTTTTTATGACATTTTGAGGTCGAAAAAAATTTGGACTTTTTTTCCCGATTTGGGCGCCTTACTATACTATGACGTTTTTTATGACATTTTGAGGTCGAAAAAATTTGGACTTTTTTTTTTCGAAAAAAAAATACTATACTACTATGACGTTTTTATGACATTTGAGGTCGAAAAAAATTTGGACTTTTTGTTCAAAAAAACTACTATACTATGACGTTTTTTATGACATTTTGAGGTCGAAAAAATTTTGGACTTTTTTTTCCCGATTTGGGCGCCTTACTATACTATGACGTTTTTTATGACATTTTGAGGTCGAAAAAAATTTGGACTTTTTTTGCCCGAAAAAAACGCCATACTATACTATGACGTTTTTTATGACATTTTGAGGTCGAAAAAATTTTGGACTTTTTTTTCCGAAAAAAAACGCCATACTATACTATGACGTTTTTATGACATTTTGAGGTCGAAAAAATTTGACTTTTTTGTTCGATTTTTGCCATCGCCATACTATACTATGACGTTTTTTATGACATTTTGAGGTCGAAAAAATTTTTGACTTTTTTTTCCGAAAAAAACGCCATACTATACTATGATGTTTTTTTTATGACATTTTGAGGTCGAAAAAAATTTGACTTTTTTTTTTGATTTGGGCGCGCCATACTATACTATGACGTTTTTTATGACATTTGAGGTCGAAAAAAAAATTGGACTTTTTTTTCCGAAAAAAATATACTATACTATGACGTTTTATGACATTTTGAGGTCGAAAAAAATTTGGACTTTTTTTTTTCCGATTTGGCAGCCATACTATACTATGACGTTTTTTATGACATTTTGAGGTCGAAAAAATTTGGACTTTTTTTTCCCGAAAAAAGCGCCATACTATACTATGACGTTTTTTATGACATTTTGAGGTCGAAAAAAAATTTGGACTTTTTTTTCCGATTTGGGCGCCTTACTATACTATACTATGACGTTTTTTATGACATTTTGAGGTCGAAAAAATTTGGACTTTTTTTCCCGAAAAACGCCATACTATACTATGACGTTTTTATGACATTTTGAGGTCGAAAAAATTTTGACTTTTTTGCCGATTTGGGCGCCATACTATACTATGACGTTTTTTATGACATTTGAGGTCGAAAAAATTTGGACTTTTTTTTTCCGATTTGCGCTACTATACTATGACGTTTTATGACATTTTGAGGTCGAAAAAATTTGGACTTTTTTTTTTCCGAAAAAAGCCATACTATACTATGACGTTTTTTATGACATTTTGAGGTCGAAAAAATTTTGGACTTTTTTTTTTCCGATTTGGGCGCCTTATATACTATGACGTTTTTTTTGACATTTTGAGGTCGAAAAAATTTGGACTTTTTTTTCCCGATTTGGGCGCCTTACTATACTATGACGTTTTTTATGACATTTTGAGGTCGAAAAAAATTTGGACTTTTTTTTTTCCTGAAAAAAGCGCCATACTATACTATGACGTTTTTTTATGACATTTTTGAGGTCGAAAAAATTTGGACTTTTTTTTTCCCGAAAAAACGCCATACTATACTATGACGTTTTTTGATGACATTTTGAGGTCGAAAAAATTTGGACTTTTTTTTTTTGGACTTTTTGTCCGATTTGGGCGCCTTACTACTATACTATGACGTTTTTTATGACATTTTGAGGTCGAAAAAAATTTGGACTTTTTTTCCCGATTTGGGCGCATACTATACTATACTATGACGTTTTTTATGACATTTTGAGGTCGAAAAAATTTGGACTTTTTTTTTTAAAAAAACGCCATACTATACTATGACGTTTTTTATGACATTTTGAGGTCGAAAAAATTTGGACTTTTTTTTCCCGATTTGCGCTTATACTATACTATGATGCGTTTTTTATGACATTTTGAGGTCGAAAAAAATTTGGACTTTTTTTTCCGAAAAAAAAAGCGCCATACTATACTATGACGTTTTTATGACATTTTGAGGTCGAAAAAATTTTGACTTTTTTTTTTCCCGAAAAAAAGCCATACTATACTATGACGTTTTTTATGACATTTTGAGGTCGAAAAAATTTGGACTTTTTTTCCCGATTTGGGCGCCATACTATACTATGACGTTTTTTATGACATTTTGAGGTCGAAAAAATTTGGACTTTTTTGCCGGAAAAAAATCATACTATACTATATTTTTTATGACGTTTTTTCGAATGACATTTTGAGGGTCGAAAAAATTTGGACTTTTTTTTTATGACATTTGGGCGCCTTTCCTTACTATACTATGACGTTTTTTATGACATTTTGAGGTCGAAAAAATTTGGACTTTTTTTTTCCGAAAAAAACTATGCCATACTATACTATGACGTTTTTTATGACATTTTGAGGTCGAAAAAAAATTTGGACTTTTTGCCCGAAAAAAACGCCATACTATACTATGACGTTTTTTATGACATTTTGAGGTCGAAAAAATTTGGACTTTTTTTCCCGATAAAAAAACGCCATACTATACTATGACGTTTTTATGACATTTTGAGGTCGAAAAAAATTTGGACTTTTTTTTTTCCCGATTTTGGCGCTTACTATACTATGACGTTTTTTATGACATTTTGAGGTCGAAAAAAATTTGGACTTTTTTTTCCGATTTAAAAACGCATACTATACTATGACGTTTTTATGACATTTTGAGGTCGAAAAAAATTGGACTTTTTTTTTGAAAAAACGCATCATACTATACTATGACGTTTATGACATTTTGAGGTCGAAAAAATTTGGACTTTTTTTTCCCGAAAAATTTACTATGACTTTTTTATGACATTTGAGAGGTCGAAAAAATTTGGACTTTTTTTCCCGATTTGGGCATACTATACTATGACGTTTTTTATGACATTTTGAGGTCGAAAAAATTTGGACTTTTTTTTCCGAAAAAAAACGCCATACTATACTATGACGTTTTTTATGACATTTTGAGGTCGAAAAAATTTGGACTTTTTTTTTGATTTTGGGCGCTATACTATACTATGACGTTTTTTATGACATTTTGAGGTCGAAAAAAATTTGGACTTTTTTTTTTCGAAAAAAACGCCATACTATACTATGACGTTTTTTATGACATTTTGAGGTCGAAAAATTTGGACTTTTTTTTCCCGAAAACGCCATACTATACTATACTATGACGTTTTTTATGACATTTTGAGGTCGAAAAAAATTTGGACTTTTTTTTCCGATTTGGGCGCCTACTATACTATGACGTTTTTTATGACATTTTGAGGTCGAAAAAAATTTGGACTTTTGCCCGAAAAAAGCAAAATATACTATGCCGTACTATGACATTTGAGTCGTTTTTGACATTTTGAGGTCGAAAAAATTTTTATGACTTTTGAGGTCGAAAAAATTTGACTTTTTTGCGCCTTACCTATACTATGACGTTTTTTATGACATTTGAGAGGTCGAAAAAATTTGGACTTTTTTTTCCCGATTTGGGCGCCTTACTATACTATGACGTTTTTTATGACATTTTGAGGTCGAAAAAATTTGGACTTTTTTTTTCGAAAAAAAAATACTATACTATACTATGACGTTTTTTATGACATTTTGAGGTCGAAAAAATTTGGACTTTTTTTCCCGATTTAAAAACGCCATACTATACTATGACGTTTTTTATGACATTTTGAGGTCGAAAAAATTTTGACTTTTTTTTCGAAAAAACGCCATACTATACTATGACGTTTTTATGACATTTTGAGGTCGAAAAAATTTGGACTTTTTTTCCCGATTTGGGCGCCATACTATACTATGACGTTTTTTATGACATTTTGAGGTCGAAAAAAATTTGGTCGAAAAAATACTATGGACTTTTTATGACATTTTGAGGTCGAAAAAATTTGGACTTTTTTTTCCCGAAAAAAACGCCATACTATACTATGCGTTTTTTATGACATTTTGAGGTCGAAAAAATTTGGACTTTTTTTCTCGAAAAAAACGCCATACTATACTATGACGTTTTTTATGACATTTTGAGGTCGAAAAAATTTTGGACTTTTTTTCCGATTTGGGCGCCTATACTATACTATGACGCGTTTTTTATGACATTTTGAGGTCGAAAAAAATTTGGACTTTTTTTTGTCCCGAAAAAAGCGCCATACTATACTATGACGTTTTTATGACATTTTGAGGTCGAAAAAATTTGACATTTTTGCCCGAGGTCGCCATAAATATACTATGACGTTTTTTATGACATTTTGAGGTCGAAAAAATTTGGACTTTTTTTTGAAAATACGCCATACTATACTATGACGTTTTTATGACATTTTGAGGTCGAAAAAAATTTGGACTTTTTTTTCGAAAAAAACGCCATACTATATATGATGCGTTTTTATGATTTGACATTTTGAGGTCGAAAAAAATTTGGACTTTTTTGACATTTTGAGGTCGAAAAAAATTTGCCATACTATACTATGACGTTTTGACGTTTTTATGACATTTTGAGGTCGAAAAAATTTGGACTTTTTTTTTTTGATTTTGGCGCCATACTATACTATGACGTTTTTTATGACATTTTGAGGTCGAAAAAATTTGGACTTTTTTTCCCGATTTGGGCGCCATACTATACTATGACGCGTTTTTATGACATTTTGAGGTCGAAAAAATTTGACTTTTTTTTCCGAAAAACGCCATACTATACTATGACGTTTTTTATGACATTTTGAGGTCGAAAAAATTTGGACTTTTTTTTTCCGATTTTGGCGCCATACTATACTATGACGTTTTTTATGACATTTTGAGGTCGAAAAAAATTTGGACTTTTTTCGCCGCCAAAAATACTATGCGCCATACTATACTATGCGTTTTTTTTATGACATTTTGAGGTCGAAAAAATTTTGACTTTTTTTTTTGAAAAAATACTATACTATGGCGTTTTTTATGACATTTTGAGGTCGAAAAAAAAATTTGGACTTTTTTTTTTTTGATTTGGGCGCCTTACTATACTATGACGTTTTTATGACATTTGAGGTCGAAAAAAAATTTGGACTTTTTTGCCGATTTGGCGCCATACTATACTATGACGTTTTTTTTATGACATTTTGAGGTCGAAAAAGTATTTGGACTTTTGGACTTTTTGCCCGATTTTGAGGTCGAAAAAATTTGCCATACTATACTATACTATGTTTTTATGACATTTTGAGGTCGAAAAAATTTGGACTTTTTTTTTCCCGATTTGGGCGCCTTACTATACTATGACGTTTTTTATGACATTTTGAGGTCGAAAAAATTTGGACTTTTTTTTCCGAAAAAACGCCATACTATACTATGATGTTTTTTATGACATTTTGAGGTCGAAAAAAATTTGACTTTTTTTTCCCGATTTGGGCGCCTACTATACTATGGCGTTTTTTATGACATTTACTATGACGTTTGGACTTTTTGCCGACATTTGATACTATAAAAAAATTTGACTTTTGAGGTCCGAAAAAATTTGGACTTTTTGCCCGAAAAAAACGCCATACTATACTATGACGTTTTTTATGACATTTTGAGGTCGAAAAAATTTTTGACTTTTTTTTATCGATTTGGCATCCATACTATACTATGACGTTTTTTATGACATTTTGAGGTCGAAAAAATTTGGACTTTTTTATTTGGATTTGGGCGCCATACTATACTATGACGTTTTTTATGACATTTTGAGGTCGAAAAAATTTTGGACTTTTTTGCCCGAAAAAACGCCATACTATACTATGACGTTTTTATGACATTTTGAGGTCGAAAAAAATTTGACTTTTTTTCCCGATTTGGCCTATACTATACTATGACGTTTTTTTTTGAGACATTTTGAGGTCGAAAAAATTTGGACTTTTTGTTCCGAAAAAAATTTGGGCGCCATACTATACTATGACGTTTTTTATGACATTTTGAGGTCGAAAAAATTTGGACTTTTTTTTCCGATTTGGGCGCCATACTATACTATGACGTTTTTTATGACATTTTGAGGTCGAAAAAATTTGGACTTTTTTGCCCGATTTGGGCGCGCCATACTATACTATGACGTTTTTATGACATTTTGAGGTCGAAAAAATTTGGACTTTTTTTTCCGAAAAACGCCATACTATACTATACTATGACGTTTTTTATGACATTTTGAGGTCGAAAAAATTTGGACTTTTTTTTTCCCGATTTGGGCGCCATACTATACTATGACGTTTTTTATGACATTTTGAGGTCGAAAAAATTTGGACTTTTTTTTTTTTTTGAAAAACGCCATACTATACTATGATGACGTTTTTATGACATTTTGAGGTCGAAAAAATTTTGGACTTTTTTTGACCCTTTTTTTCCGAAAAACGCCATACTATACTATGACGTTTTTTATGACATTTTGAGGTCGAAAAAATTTTGGACTTTTTTTTTTCCCGAAAAAAACGCCTTACTATACTATGACGTTTTTTATGACATTTTGAGGTCGAAAAAAATTTGGACTTTTTTTCCCGAAAAAAACGCCATACTATACTATGACGTTTTTATGACATTTTGAGGTCGAAAAAATTTTGGACTTTTTTGCCGATTTTGCGCCATACTATACTATGACGTTTTTTATGACATTTTGAGGTCGAAAAAATTTGGACTTTTTTGCCGAAAAAACATATACTATACTATGACGTTTTTTATGACATTTTGAGGTCGAAAAAATTTGGACTTTTTTTTTCCCGATTTGGGCGCCTACTATACTATGACGTTTTTATGACATTTTGAGGTCGAAAAAAATTTGGACTTTTTTTCCGAAAAAACGCCATACTATACTATGACGTTTTTTATGACATTTTGAGGTCGAAAAAATTTGGACTTTTTTTCCCGAAAAAACGCCATACTATACTATGACGTTTTTATGACATTTTGAGGTCGAAAAAATTTGGACTTTTTTTTCGATTTGGGCGCCTTACTATACTATACGTTTTGACGTTTTTATGACATTTTGAGGTCGAAAAAATTTGGACTTTTTGCCCGAAAAAAACGCCATATACTATACTATGACGTTTTTTATGACATTTTGAGGTCGAAAAAATTTGGACTTTTTTTCCGATTTGGCGCCATACTATACTATGACGTTTTTATGACATTTGAGGTCGAAAAATTTGGACTTTTTTGCCTATACTATACTATGACGTTTTTTATGACATTTTGAGGTCGAAAAAATTTTGACTTTTTTTGCCGATTTGCCATATACTATACTATGACGTTTTTTATGACATTTTGAGGTCGAAAAAATTTGACTTTTTTTTTCCCGAAAAAAGCGCCTATACTATACTATGACGTATGACATTTTTTATGACATTTTGAGGTTTTTTTTGCGAAAAAATACTTTGGACTTTTTGACATTTGAGGTCGAAAAAATTTGGACTTTTTTATAAAAACTACTATACTATGACGTTTTTTATGACATTTTGAGGTCGAAAAAAATTTGGACTTTTTTTTCGATTTTGGCGCCTTTATACTATACTATGACGTTTTTTATGACATTTTGAGGTCGAAAAAATTTTGACTTTTTTTTTTCCGATTTGGGCGCCATACTATACTATGACGTTTTTTATGACATTTTGAGGTCGAAAAAATTTGGACTTTTTTTTCAAAAAAACGCCATACTATACTATGACGTTTTTATGACATTTTGAGGTCGAAAAAATTTGGACTTTTTTTTCCGATTTGGGCGCCTTACTATACTATGACGTTTTTTATGACATTTTGAGGTCGAAAAAATTTGGACTTTAATTTCCCGAAAAAGCATCCATACTATACTATGAAAAAAAACGCCATACTATACTATGACGTTTTTTATGACATTTTGAGGTCGAAAAAAATTTGGACTTTTTTTGCCGATTTGGGCGCCTATACTATACTATGACGTTTTTATGACATTTTGAGGTCGAAAAAAATTTGGACTTTTTTTTCCGAAAAAAAACCATACTATACTATACTATGACGTTTTTATGACATTTTGAGGTCGAAAAAATTTGGACTTTTTTTTCGATTTGGGCGCCATACTATACTATGATGACGTTTTTATGACATTTTGAGGTCGAAAAAATTTTGGACTTTTTTTTCGATTTTGGGCGCCTATACTATACTATGACGTTTTTTATGACATTTTGAGGTCGAAAAAATTTTGGACTTTTTTGCCGAAAAAACGCCATATACTATACTATGACGTTTTTATGACATTTTGAGGTCGAAAAAATTTGGACTTTTTTTTCCCGATTTGGGCGCCTTACTATACTATGACGTTTTTTATGACATTTTGAGGTCGAAAAAATTTGGACTTTTTTGCCCGAATTTGGCATATACTATACTATGACGTTTTTATGACATTTTGAGGTCGAAAAAAATTTGGACTTTTTTGACATTTTGAGGTCGAAAAAATTGGGCGCCTATACTATACTATGACGTTTTTTATGACATTTTGAGGTCGAAAAAATTTGGACTTTTTTTCCCGATTTGGCGCCATACTATACTATACTATGACGTTTTTTATGACATTTTGAGGTCGAAAAAATTTGGACTTTTTTGCCCGATTTGGGCGCCATACTATATACTATGACGTTTTTTATGACATTTTGAGGTCGAAAAAATTTGGACTTTTTTTTTCCGATTTGGGCGCCATACTATACTATGACGTTTTTTATGACATTTTGAGGTCGAAAAAATTTGGACTTTTTTGCCCGAAAAAAAGCATACTATACTATATGACGTTTTTATGACATTTTGAGGTCGAAAAATTTTGGACTTTTTGCCCGATTTAAACGCCCATACTATACTATGACGTTTTTATGACATTTTGAGGTCGAAAAAATTTTGGACTTTTTTTTCCCGATTTGGGCGCCATACTATACTATGACGTTTTTTATGACATTTTGAGGTCGAAAAAATTTGGACTTTTTTTCCCGATTTGGGCGCCTACTATACTATGACGTTTTTATGACATTTTGAGGTCGAAAAAATTTTGACTTTTTTTTCCGATTTGGGCGCCTATACTATACTATGACGTTTTTATGACATTTTGAGGTCGAAAAAATTTGGACTTTTTTTTTCCCGATTTGGCGCCATACTATACTATGACGTTTTTTATGACATTTTGAGGTCGAAAAAAATTTGGACTTTTTGCCCGAAAAAGCGCCATACTATACTATGACGTTTTTTATGACATTTTGAGGTCGAAAAAATTTGGACTTTTTTTTTCCCGATTTGGGCGCCTATACTATACTATGACGTTTTTTATGACATTTTGAGGTCGAAAAAATTTGACTTTTTTTATGACATTTGAGAAAACGCCATACTATACTATGACGTTTTTATGACATTTTGAGGTCGAAAAAAATTTGGACTTTTTGTGCCCGAAAAAAAGCCATACTATACTATGACGTTTTTTATGACATTTTGAGGTCGAAAAAATTTTGGACTTTTTTTTTGCCCGATTTGGGCGCCATACTATACTATGACGTTTTTATGACATTTTGAGGTCGAAAAAATTTGACTTTTTTGCCCGATTTGGCGCTTTACTATGACGTTTTATGACATTTTGAGGTCGAAAAAAATTTGGACTTTTTTTTGCCCGATTTGGCGCTTACTATACTATGACGTTTTTTTGACATTTTGAGGTCGAAAAAAATTTGGACTTTTTTTTGCCCGAAAAAAAACGCTATACTATACTATGACGTTTTTTATGACATTTTGAGGTCGAAAAAATTTGGACTTTTTTTCCCGATTTGGCGCCTATACTATACTATGGCGTTTTTTATGACATTTTGAGGTCGAAAAAATTTGGACTTTTTTTCCCGACTTTTTGACGTTTTTATGACATTTGAGGTCGAAAAAAGCGCTATACTATACTATGACGTTTTTATGACATTTTGAGGTCGAAAAAATTTGGACTTTTTTTTCCGATTTGGCGCCATACTACTATACTATGACGTTTTTTATGACATTTTGAGGTCGAAAAAAATTTTGACTTTTTGCCCGAAAAAAACGCCATATATACTATACTATTTATGACATTTTTATGACATTTTGAGGTCGAAAAAATTTGGACTTTTTTTTCCGAAAAAAATTTGCCATACTATACTATGATGCGTTTTTATGACATTTTGAGGTCGAAAAAATTTTGGACTTTTTTTTTTTTTGAAATTTGGCGCCATACTATATACTATGACGTTTTTTATGACATTTTGAGGTCGAAAAAAATTTGGACTTTTTTTGCCCGAAAAAAACGCCATACTATACTATGACGTTTTTTATGACATTTTGAGGTCGAAAAAAATTTGGACTTTTTTTTCCCGATTTGGGCGCCTTACTATACTATGACGTTTTTTATGACATTTTGAGGTCGAAAAAAAATTTGGACTTTTTTTTTTGGCATCGAAAATTTTGGACTTTTTTATGACATTTTGAGGCCGACGCCATACTATACTATACTACGTTTTTTATGACATTTTGAGGTCGAAAAAATTTGGACTTTTTTCGAAAAAATATATATACTATGTTTTTTTATGACATTTTGAGGTCGAAAAAATTTGGACTTTTTTGCCCGAAAAAACGCCTTATATACTATACTATGACGTTTTTTATGACATTTTGAGGTCGAAAAAATTTGGACTTTTTTTTCCGATTTGGGCGCCATACTATACTATGACGTTTTTTATGACATTTGAGGTCGAAAAAATTTGACTTTTTTTTCTCAAAAAACGCCATACTATACTATGACGTTTTTTATGACATTTTGAGGTCGAAAAATTTGGACTTTTTTTTTCCCGATTTGGGCGCCATACTATACTATGACGTTTTTATGACATTTTGGTCGAAAAAATTTGGACTTTTTTTTCCCGATTTGGGCGCCATACTATACTATGACGTTTTTTATGACATTTTGAGGTCGAAAAAAATTTGGACTTTTTTTGCCCGAAAAAAACGCCATACTATACTATGACGTTTTTTATGACATTTTGAGGTCGAAAAAAATTTGGACTTTTTTTGCCCGATAAAAACGCCATACTATACTATGACGTTTTTTATGACATTTTGAGGTCGAAAAAAATTTGGACTTTTTTTTCCCGATTTGGGCGCCTTACTATACTATGACGTTTTTTATGACATTTTGAGGTCGAAAAAAATTTGGACTTTTTTTTCCGGAAAAAAACGCCATACTATACTATGACGTTTTTTATGACATTTTGAGGTCGAAAAAAATTTGGACTTTTTTGCCCGATAAAAACGCCATACTATACTATGACGTTTTTTTTATGACATTTTGAGGTCGAAAAAATTTTGGACTTTTTTTGCACCCGATTTGGGCGCATACTATACTATGACGTTTTTTATGACATTTTGAGGTCGAAAAAATTTTGGACTTTTTTTGCCCGATTTGGGCGCCTTCCTATACTATGACGTTTTTTATGACATTTGGAGGTCGAAAAAAATTTGGACTTTTTTTTCGAAAAAAATGCATACTATACTATACTATGACGTTTTTTATGACATTTTGAGGTCGAAAAAAATTTGGACTTTTTTGCCCGAAAAAACGCATATACTATACTATGACGTTTTTTATGACATTTGAGGTCGAAAAAATTTGACTTTTTTTTGCCCGAAAAAAACGCCATACTATACTATACTATTTATGACGTTTTTTGACATTTTGAGGTCGAAAAATTTTTTTTATGACTTTTTTTCGAAAAAAAAACTTTTTGCCGCCAAAAACATATACTATACTATGACGTTTTTTATGACATTTTGAGGTCGAAAAAATTTGGACTTTTTTTTCCGATTTGGGCGCCTTACTATACTATATGACGTTTTTTATGACATTTTGAGGTCGAAAAAATTTGGACTTTTTTCGAAAAAAAAACGCCATACTATACTATGACGTTTTTTATGACATTTTGAGGTCGAAAAAAATTTGGACTTTTTGCCCGAAAAAAAAAAACGCATACTATACTATGACGTTTTTTATGACATTTTGAGGTCGAAAAAATTTTGGACTTTTTTTTCGATTTGGGCGCCTTACTATACTATGACGTTTTTTATGACATTTTGAGGTCGAAAAAAATTTGGACTTTTTTTTCCGAAAAAAACGCCATACTATACTATGACGTTTTTTATGACATTTTGAGGTCGAAAAAATTTTGGACTTTTTTTCCCGATTTGGGCGCCTTACTATACTATGACGTTTTTTATGACATTTTGAGGTCGAAAAAATTTGACTTTTTTTTTCCGATTTGGCATATACTATACTATACTATGACGTTTTTATGACATTTTGAGGTCGAAAAATTTTGGACTTTTTGCCCGAAAAAAAGCGCCATACTATACTATGACGTTTTTATGACATTTTGAGGTCGAAAAAATTTGGACTTTTTTTTCCCGATTTATAATACGCCATACTATACTATGACGTTTTTTATGACATTTTGAGGTCGAAAAAATTTGGACTTTTTTGACCGAAAAAATAAACGCCATACTATACTATGACGTTTTTTATGACATTTTGAGGTCGAAAAAAATTTGACTTTTTTTTCGAAAAAAAAACGCCATACTATACTATGACGTTTTTTATGACATTTTGAGGTCGAAAAAATTTGGACTTTTTGTTCCCGAAAAAACGCCATACTATACTATGACGCGTTTTTATGACGTTTTTATTTTGAGGTCGAAAAAATTTGGACTTTTTTTCCGATTTGGGCGCCTTTACTATACTATGACGTTTTTATGACATTTTGAGGTCGAAAAAAATTTGGACTTTTTTTGCCCGAAAAAAACGCCATACTATACTATGACGTTTTTTATGATGACATTTTGAGGTCGAAAAAATTTGGACTTTTTTTGCCCGATTTGGGCGCCATACTATACTATGGCGTTTTTTATGACATTTTGGGTCGAAAAAAAAATTTTGGACTTTTTTTTTTCCGAAAAAAAACGCATTACTATACTATGACGTTTTTTATGACATTTTGAGGTCGAAAAAATTTGGACTTTTTTTATGACGTTTTTATGATTTGGACGCCTACTATACTATGACGTTTTTTATGACATTTTGAGGTCGAAAAAAATTTGGACTTTTTTTCGAAAAAAAACGCCATACTATACTATGACGCGTTTTTATGACATTTTGAGGTCGAAAAAATTTTGGACTTTTTTGCCCGATTTTGGGCGCCATATACTATACTATGACGTTTTTTATGACATTTTGAGGTCGAAAAAAATTTGGACTTTTTTTTTTTTATTTTTGGGCGCCATACTATACTATATGACGTTTTTATGACATTTTGAGGTCGAAAAAAATTTGGACTTTTTTTCCCGATTTGGGCGCCTTACTATACTATGACGTTTTTATGACATTTTGAGGTCGAAAAAATTTGGACTTTTTTTGCCGATAAAAACGCCATACTATACTATGACGTTTTTATGACATTTTGAGTCGAAAAAATTTGGACTTTTTTGCCCGATACTACTATACTATGACGTTTTTTATGACATTTTGAGGTCGAAAAAAAAATTTGGACTTTTTTTTCCCGATTTGGGCGCCATACTATACTATGACGTTTTTTATGACATTTGAGGTCGAAAAAATTTGGACTTTTTTTTCCGAAAAAAACGCCATACTATACTATGACGTTTTTTATGACATTTTGAGGTCGAAAAAATTTTGGACTTTTTTTCCCGATTTGGCGCCATACTATACTATGACGTTTTTTTATGACATTTTGAGGTCGAAAAAATTTGGACTTTTTTTTTTCCGATTTGGGCGCCATACTATACTATGACGCGTTTTTATGACATTTTGAGGTCGAAAAAAATTTGGACTTTTTTTGCCCGAAAAAACGCCATACTATACTATGACGTTTTTATGACATTTTGAGGTCGAAAAAATTTATGACTTTTTTGACATTTGAAAACCATACTATACTATGACGTTTTTTATGACATTTTGAGGTCGAAAAAATTTTGACTTTTTTTTCGATTTGAAACGCCATACTATACTATACTATGACGTTTTTTATGACATTTTGAGGTCGAAAAAAATTTGGACTTTTTTTTCGATTTTGACGCCATACCATACTACTATACTATGACGTTTTTTTATGACATTTTGAGGTCGAAAAAAAATTTGGACTTTTTTTTTTCCCGAAAAAAGCGCCATACTATACTATGACGTTTTTATGACATTTTGAGGTCGAAAAAATTTGGACTTTTTTTTTCGATTTGGCAGCCATACTATACTATGACGTTTTTATGACATTTTGAGGTCGAAAAAAATTTGGACTTTTTTATGACATACTATACTATGACGTTTTTTATGACATTTTGAGGTCGAAAAAAAATTTGGACTTTTTTGCCCGAAAACATACTATACTATGACGTTTTTATGACATTTTGAGGTCGAAAAAAATTTTGGACTTTTTTTCCGAAATTTGCGCGCCTACTATACTATGACGCGTTTTTATGACATTTGAGGTCGAAAAAATTTTGACTTTTTTTTTTTCCGAAAAAAACGCCATACTATACTATGACGTTTTTTATGACATTTTGAGGTCGAAAAAATTTGGACTTTTTTTTTTCCGATTTGGGCGCCATACTATACTATGACGTTTTTATGACATTTTGAGGTCGAAAAAATTTTGGACTTTTTTTTCCGATTTTGGGCCATACTATACTATACTATGACGTTTTTATGACATTTTGAGGTCGAAAAAAATTTGGACTTTTTATGCATTTTGAGGTCGAAAAAACGCCTGGACTTTATATACTATACTATGACGCGTTTTATGACATTTTGAGGTCGAAAAAAATTTTGGACTTTTTTTTTCCCGATTTGGGCGCCTTACTATACTATGACGTTTTTTATGACATTTTGAGGTCGAAAAAATTTTTGACTTTTTTTGCCCGATTTGGGCGCCATACTATACTATGACGTTTTTTTATGACATTTTGAGGTCGAAAAAAAATTTGGACTTTTTTTTTGCCCGATTTGGACGCCATACTATACTATGACGTTTTTTTGGATGACATTTTGAGGTCGAAAAAATTTTGGACTTTTTTGCCCGAAAAAATTTGGACTTTTACTATACTATGACGTATTTATGACATTGACATTTTGAGGTCGAAAAAATTTTGGACTTTTTTTTCCGATTTGGGCGCCATACTATATACTATGACGTTTTTTATGACATTTTGAGGTCGAAAAAAATTTGACTTTTTTTTTTTGCCCGAAAAAAGCGCCATACTATACTATGACGTTTTTATGACATTTTGAGGTCGAAAAATTTTTGACTTTTTTTTTTCGAAAAAGCGCCATACTATACTATGACGTTTTTTATGACATTTTGAGGTCGAAAAAAATTTGGACTTTTTTTTCCCCGATTTGGCGCCATACTATACTATGACGTTTTTTTTTTGACATTTTGAGGTCGAAAAAATTTGGACTTTTTTTGCCCGATTTGGCGCCATACTATACTATGACGTTTTTATGACATTTTGAGGTCGAAAAAATTTTGGACTTTTTTTTTTTTCCGATTTTGGGCGCCTTACTATACTATGACGTTTTTTTATGACATTTTGAGGTCGAAAAAAAATTTGGACTTTTTTTTTGATACTATACTATGGCGCTTTTTATGACATATTGAGGTCGAAAAAATTTGACTTTTTTATGACATTTTTTTATGAGGTTTGAAAAAAAAAAATGGACTTTTTTTTCCCGATTTGGGCGCCTACTATACTATGACGTTTTTTATGACATTTTGAGGTCGAAAAAATTTGGACTTTTTTTTCGAAAAAAACGCCATACTATACTATGATGACGTTTTTTATGACATTTTGAGGTCGAAAAAATTTGGACTTTTTTTCCCGATTTGGGCGCCATACTATACTATGACGTTTTTTATGACATTTTGAGGTCGAAAAAATTTTGACTTTTTTTTCCCGAAAAAACGCGCCATACTATACTATGATGTTTTTTATGACATTTTGAGGTCGAAAAAAATTGGACTTTTTTTTCCCGATTTGGGCGCCTATACTATACTATTATGACGTTTTTTATGACATTTTGAGGTCGAAAAAATTTGGACTTTTTTTGACATTTGAGGTCGAAAAAATTTGATTTTTTGCAAAAAACGCCATACTATACTATACTATGACGTTTTTTATGACATTTTGAGGTCGAAAAAATTTGGACTTTTTTTTTTGAGGTCGAATTTGGGCGATTTTTATGACATTTGAGGTCGAAAAATTTGACTTTTTTTGCTATTTGACGCCATACTATACTATGACGTTTTTTTTATGACATTTTGAGGTCGAAAAAATTTTGGACTTTTTTTTTCCCGATTTGGCGCCATACTATACTATGACGTTTTTATGACATTTTGAGGTCGAAAAAATTTGGACTTTTTTTTCCGAAAAAACGCCATACTATACTATGACGTTTTTTATGACATTTTGAGGTCGAAAAAATTTGGACTTTTTTTTCCGATTTTGGGCGCCATACTATACTATGACGTTTTTATGACATTTTGAGGTCGAAAAAAATTTGGACTTTTTTTCCCGAAAAAACGCCATATACTATACTATGACGTTTTTTTATGACATTTTGAGGTCGAAAAAATTTTGACTTTTTTTTCCCGATTTGGCATATACCATATATATATGACGCTTTTTTATGACATTTGAGGTCGAAAAATATGACGTTTTTTATTTGACATTTTGAGGTCGAAAGGTCGAAAAAATTTGGACTTTTTGCCCGATTTGGCCGCCATACTATACTATGACGTTTTTTATGACATTTTGAGGTCGAAAAAATTTGGACTTTTTTTTTCCCGATTTGGCGCCTTACTATACTATGACGTTTTTTATGACATTTTGAGGTCGAAAAAAATTTGGACTTTTTTTCCCGAAAAAAATCGCATACTATACTATACTATGATGTTTTTATGACATTTTGAGGTCGAAAAAATTTGGACTTTTTTTCCCGATTTGGGCGCCTATACTATACTATGACGTTTTTTTATGACATTTTGAGGTCGAAAAAATTTGGACTTTTTTTTTCGAAAAAAAAACGCCATACTATACTATGACGTTTTTTATGACATTTTTGAGGTCGAAAAAATTTGGACTTTTTTTTCCAAAAAAACGCCTATATACTATACTATGACGTTTTTTTTTGAGTCGAAACATTTTGAGGATCGAAAAAATTTGGACTTTTTTTTGACATTTGAAAAACGCCATACTATACTATGACGTTTTTTATGACATTTTGAGGTCGAAAAAATTTGGACTTTTTTTTCCGATTTGGCCATACTATACTATATGACGTTTTTTATGACATTTTGAGGTCGAAAAAATTTGACTTTTTTTTTCCCGATTTGGGCGCCTATACTATACTATGACGTTTTTTATGACATTTTGAGGTGGAAAAAATTTGGACTTTTTTGTTCCGAAAAAAAAAAAAACATTTGGACTTTTTTTTTCGAAAAAACGCCATATATACTATATACTATGACGTTTTTTATGACATTTTGAGGTCGAAAAAATTTGGACTTTTTTTTTCCCGATTTGGGCCATATACTATACTATGACGTTTTTTATGACATTTTGAGGTGAAAAAAATTTGGACTTTTTGCCCGAAAAAAAACGCCTATACTATACTATGACGTTTTTTATGACATTTGAGGTCGAAAAAATTTGACTTTTTTTCGATATAAAAAACGCCATACTATACTATGACGTTTTTATGACATTTTGAGGTCGAAAAAATTTGACTTTTTTTCCGAAAAAAAAAACGCCATACTATACTATGACGTTTTTTATGACATTTTGAGGTCGAAAAAATTTTGACTTTTTTCCCCGATTTGGGCGCTTATACTATACTATGACGTTTTTATGACATTTTGAGGTCGAAAAAATTTGGACTTTTTTTGCCCGAAAAAAACGCCATATACTATACTATGATGCGTTTTTATGACATTTTGAGGTCGAAAAAATTTGGACTTTTTTTTGTTCAAAAAACGCCATACTATACTATGATGTTTTTATGACATTTTGAGGTCGAAAAAATTTGGACTTTTTTTTTCCCGATTTGGGCGCCTATACTATACTATGACGTTTTTTATGACATTTTGAGGTCGAAAAAATTTGGACTTTTTTGCCCGATTTGGCGCCATACTATACTATATGACGTTTTTTATGACATTTTGAGGTCGAAAAAATTTGGACTTTTTTTGCCCGATTTGGCGCCTACTATACTATATACTATGACGTTTTTTATGACATTTTGAGGTCGAAAAAATTTGACTTTTTTGACATTTGAAAAAAAAATTTGGACTTTTTTGCCCCATACTATACTATGATGTTTTTATGACATTTTGAGGTCGAAAAAAAATTTGACTTTTTTGCCCGATTTGGGCGCCTTTACTATACTATGACGTTTTTTTATGACGTTTTTTATGACATTTTGAGGTCGAAAAAAATTTGGTCTTTTTTTTCCCGAAAAAAACGCCATACTATACTATGACGTTTTTTATGACATTTTGAGGTCGAAAAAATTTTGACTTTTTTTGCCCGAAAAAAACGCCATACTATACTATGACGTTTTTTATGACATTTTGAGGTCGAAAAAAATTTTGACTTTTTTTTCCCTATTTGGGCGCCTTACTATACTATGACGTTTTTTATGACATTTTAAGGTCGAAAAAATTTTGGACTTTTTTTGCCCGATTTGGGCGCCTTACTATACTATGACGTTTTTTATGACATTTTGAGGTCGAAAAAAATTTGGACTTTTTTGGCCCGAAAAAAACGCCATACTATACTGTGACGTTTTTTATGACATTTTGAGGTCGAAAAAAATTTGTACTTTTTTTGCCCGAAAAAAACGGCATACTATACTGTGACGTTTTTTATGACATTTTGAGGTCGAAAAAAATTTTGACTGTTTTTGCCGAAAAAACGCCATACTATACTATGACGTTTTTATGACATTTTGAGGTCGAAAAAATTTTGGACTTTTTTTTTCCATTTGGGCGCCATACTATACTATGACATTTTTATGACATTTTGAGGATGAAAAAAAATTTGACTTTTTTGCCGAAAAAAAAGCATACTATACTGTGACGTTTTTTATGACATTTTGAGGTCGAAAAAAAATTTGACTTTTTTGCCCGAAAAAAAAATACATACTATACTATGACGTTTTTTATGACATTTTGAGGTCGAAAAAAATTTGGACTTTTTTTTCCCAGATTTGGGCGCCTTACTATACTATGACATTTTTTATGACATTTTGAGGATGAAAAAAATTTGGACTTTTTTTGCCCGAAAAAAACGCCATACTATACTATGACGTTTTTTATGACATTTTGAGGTCGAAAAACATTTGGACTTTTTTTGCCCGATAAAAACGCCATACTATACTATGACGTTTTTTATGACATTTTGAGGTCGAAAAAAATTTGGACTTTTTTTTCCCGAAAAAAACGCCATACTATACTATGACGTTTTTTATGACATTTTGAGGTCGAAAAAAATTTGGACTTTTTTTTCCCGATTTGGGCGCCTTACTATACTATGACGTTTTTTATGACATTTTGAGGTCGAAAAAAATTTGGACTTTTTTTTCCCGATTTCGGCGCATTACTATAATATGACGTCTTTTATGACATTTTGAGGTCGAAAAAATTTGGACTTTTTTTGCCCGATTTCGGCGCATTACTGTACTTTGACGTTTTTTATGACATTTTGAGGTCGAAAAAATTTTGGACTTTTTTTTCCCGATTTGGGCGCCATACTATACTATGACGTCTTTTATGACATTTTGAGGTTCAAAAAAAATTTGGACTTTTTTTGCCCGAATAAAACGCCATACTATACTATGACTTTTTTTATGACATTTTGAGGTCGAAAAAAATTTGGACTTTTTTTGCCCGAAAAAAACGCCATACTATACTATGACGTTTTTTATGACATTTTGACGTCGAAAAAAATTTAGACTTTTTTTTCCCGATTTCGGCGCATTACTATAATATGACGTTTTTTACGACATTTTGAGGTCGAAAAAATTTTGGACTTTTTTTGCCCGATTTGGGCGCCTTACTATACTATGACGTCTTTTACGACATTTTGAGGTCGAAAAAAATTTGGACTTTTTTTGCCCGAAAAAAACGCCATACTATACTATGATGCGTTTTTATGACATTTTGAGGTCGAAAAAATTTGGACTTTTTTTTTTTTGATTTGGGCGCCTTACTATACTATGACGTTTTTTATGACATTTTGAGGTCGAAAAAAATTTGGACTTTTTTTGCCCGAAAAATACGCCATACTATACTATGATGTTTTTTATGACATTTTGAGGTCGAAAAAAATTTGGACTTTTTTTGCCCGATTTGGGCGCCTTACTATACTATGACGTTTTTTATGACATTTTGAGGTCGAAAAAATTTGGTCTTTTTTTTCCCGAAAAAAACGCCATACTATACTATGACGTTTTTTATGACATTTTGAGGTCGAAAAAAATTTGGACTTTTTTCGCCCGAAAAAAACGCCATACTATACTATGACGTTTTTTATGACATTTTGAGGATGAAAAAAATTTGGACTTTTTGTTCAAAAAAAACGACTTTTGCATACTATACTATGACGTTTTTATGACATTTTGAGGTCGAAAAAATTTTGGACTTTTTTGCCCGATTTGGGCGCCTTCTATACTATGACGTTTTTTTATGACATTTGGAGGTCGAAAAAATTTGGACTTTTTTTTCCGATTTTGGGCGCCTTACTATACTATGACGTTTTTTATGACATTTTGAGGTCGAAAAAATTTGGACTTTTTGCCCGAAAAAACGCCATACTATACTATGACGCGTTTTTATGACATTTTGAGGTCGAAAAAAATTTGGACTTTTTTTTCCCGATTTGGGCGCCTTTACTATACTATGACATTTTTATGACATTTTGAGGATGAAAAAATTTGGACTTTTTGCCCGAAAAAAAACGCATATACTATACTATGACGTTTTTTATGACATTTTGAGGTCGAAAAACATTTGGACTTTTTTTTTTTTATCGATAAAACGCATATACTATACTATGACGTTTTTTATGACATTTTGAGGTCGAAAAAAATTTGGACTTTTTTTGCCCGAAAAAAACGCCATACTATACTATGACGTTTTTTATGACATTTTGAGGTCGAAAAAAATTTTGACTTTTTTTTCCCTATTTGGGCGCCTTACTATACTATGACGTTTTGATGATATTTTGAGGTCGAAAATAATTTGGACTTTTTTTGCCCGAAAAAAACGCCATACTATACTGTGATGTTTGTTATGACATTTTGAGGTCGAAAAAAATGTGGAATTTTTTTGCCCGAAAAAAACGCCATACTATACTATGATGTTTTTTATGACATTTTGAGGTCGAAAAAAATTTGGACTTTTTTTGCCCGATTTGGGCGCCTTACTATACTATGACGTTTTTTATGATATTTTGAGGTCGAAAAAAATTTGGACTTTTTTTGCCCGATTTGGGCGCCATACTATACTATGACGTTTTTTATGACATTTTGAGGTCGAAAAAAATTTGGACTTTTTTTGCCCGATTTGGGCGCCTTACTATACTATGACGTTTTTTATGACATTTTGAGGTCGAAAAAAATTTGGACTTTTTTTGCCCGAAAAATACGCCATACTATACTATGATGTTTTTTATGACATTTTGAGGTCGAAAAAAATTTGGACTTTTTTTGCCCGATTTGGGCGCCTTACTATACTATGACGTTTTTTATGACATTTTGAGGTCGAAAAAATTTGGTCTTTTTTTTCCCGAAAAAAACGCCATACTATACTATACTATGACGTTTTTATGACATTTTGAGGTCGAAAAAATTTTGACTTTTTTGTTCAAAAAAAACGCCATACTATACTATGACGTTTTTTATGACATTTTGAGGTCGAAAAAAATTTTGACTTTTTTTTCCCTATTTGGGCGCCTTACTATACTATGACGTTTTTTATGACATTTTAAGGTCGAAAAAATTTTGGACTTTTTTTGCCCGATTTGGGCGCCTTACTATACTATGACGTTTTTATGACATTTTGAGGTCGAAAAAAATTTGGACTTTTTTTGCCCGAAAAAAACGCCATACTATACTGTGACGTTTTTTATGACATTTTGAGGTCGAAAAAAATTTGTACTTTTTTTGCCCGAAAAAAACGGCATACTATACTGTGACGTTTTTTATGACATTTTGAGGTCGAAAAAAATTTTGACTGTTTTTGCCCGAAAAAAACGCCATACTATACTATGACGTTTTTTATGACATTTTGAGGTCGAAAAAAATTTGGACTTTTTTTTCCCCGATTTGGGCGCCTTACTATACTATGACATTTTTTATGACATTTTGAGGATGAAAAAAATTTGTACTTTTTTTGCCCGAAAAAAACGGCATACTATACTGTGACGTTTTTTATGACATTTTGAGGTCGAAAAAAATTTTGACTGTTTTTGCCCGAAAAAAACGCCATACTATACTATGACGTTTTTTATGACATTTTGAGGTCGAAAAAAAAACTTTTTTTTTTTCCAGATTTGGGCGCCTTACTATACTATGACATTTTTATGACATTTTGAGGATGAAAAAATTTTGACTTTTTGCCCGAAAAAAACATATACTATACTATGACGTTTTTTATGACATTTTGAGGTCGAAAAAATTTTGGACTTTTTTTCCCGATAAAAACGCCATACTATACTATGACGTTTTTTATGACATTTTGAGGTCGAAAAAAATTTTGGACTTTTTTTTTTGAAAAAAAACGCCATACTATACTATGACGTTTTTTATGACATTTTGAGGTCGAAAAAATTTGGACTTTTTTTTTTCCGATTTGGGCGCCTTTACTATACTATGATGTTTTTTATGACATTTTGAGGTCGAAAAAAATTTTGACTTTTTTTTCCCGATTTCGGCGCATTACTATAATATGACGTTTTTTATGACATTTTGAGGTCGAAAAAATTTTGGACTTTTTTTGCCCGATTTGGGCGCCTTACTATACTATGACGTTTTTTATGACATTTTGAGGTCGAAAAAATTTGGACTTTTTTTTTTGAAAAAAAATACGCCATACTATACTATGATGTTTTTTATGACATTTTGAGGTCGAAAAAAATTTGGACTTTTTTTGCCCGATTTGGGCGCCTTACTATACTATGACGTTTTTTATGACATTTTGAGGTCGAAAAAAATTTGGTCTTTTTTTTCCCGAAAAAAACGCCATACTATACTATGACGTTTTTTATGACATTTTGAGGTCGAAAAAAATTTGGACTTTTTTCGCCCGAAAAAAACGCCATACTATACTATGACGTTTTTTATGACATTTTGAGGTCGAAAAAAATTTGGACTTTTTTTTCCCGAAAAATACGCCATACTATACTATGATGTTTTTTATGACATTTTGAGGTCGAAAAAAATTTGGACTTTTTTTGCCCGATTTGGGCGCCTTACTATACTATGACGTTTTTTATGACATTTTGAGGTCGAAAAACATTTGGACTTTTTTTGCCCGATAAAAACGCCATACTATAATATGACCTTTTTTATGACATTTTGAGGTCGAAAAAAATTTGGTCTTTTTTTTCCCCGAAAAAAACGCCATACTATACTATGACGTTTTTTATGACATTTTGAGGTCGAAAAAAATTTGGACTTTTTTTTCCCGATTTGGGCGCCTTACTATACTATGACGTTTTTTATGACATTTTGAGGTCGAAAAAAAATTTTGACTTTTTTTTCTTCGAAAAAACGCCATACTATACTATACTATGACGCTTTTTTATGACATTTTGAGGTCGAAAAACATTTGGACTTTTTTGTTCGATAAACGCCCATACTATACTATATATATGACGTTTTTTATGACATTTTGAGGTCGAAAAAAATTTGGACTTTTTTGCCCGAAAAAAACCATACTACTACTATAGACGTTTTTATGACATTTTGAGTTTTTTTTGGATTTACTATGACGCCTTACTATACTATGACGTTTTTTTTGACATTTTGAGGTCGAAAAAATTTTGACTTTTTTGTTCGAAAAAAAATTTGATACTATACTATGACGTTTTTTATGACATTTTGAGGTCGAAAAACATTTGGACTTTTTTTGCCCGATAAAAACGCCATACTATAATATGACGTTTTTTATGACATTTTGAGGTCGAAAAAAATTTGGACTTTTTTTGCCCGAAAAAAACGCCATACTATACTATGACGTTTTTTATGACATTTTGAGGTCGAAAAAAATTTGGACTTTTTTTGCCCTATTTGGGCGCCTTACTGTACTATGACGTTTTTTATGACATTTTGAGGTCGAAAAAAATTTTGACTTTTTTTTCCCGATTTCGGCGCATTACTATAATATGACGTTTTTTATGACATTTTGAGGTCGAAAAAATTTTGGACTTTTTTTGCCCGATTTGGGCGCCATACTATACTATGACGTCTTTTATGACATTTTGAGGTCGAAAAAAATTTGGACTTTTTTTGCCCGAATAAAACGCCATACTATACTATGACTTTTTTTATGACATTTTGAGGTCGAAAAAAATTTGGACTGTTTTTGCCCGAAAAAAACGCCATACTATACTATGACGTTTTTTATGACATTTTGAGGTCGAAAAAAATTTGGACTTTTTTTTCCCGATTTCGGCGCATTACTATAATATGACGTTTTTTACGACATTTTGAGGTCGAAAAAATTTTGGACTTTTTTTGCCCGATTTGGGCGCCTTACTATACTATGACGTCTTTTACGACATTTTGAGGTCGAAAAAAATTTGGACTTTTTTTTCCCGATTTCGGCGCCTTACTATAATACGACGTTTTTTATGACATTTTGAGGTCGAAAAAATTTTGGACTTTTTTTGCCCGATTTGGGCGCCTTCCTATACTATGACGTTTTTTATGACATTTTGAGGTCGAAAAAAATTTGGACTTTTTTTTCCCGATTTGGGCGCCTTACTATACTATGACGTTTTTTATGACATTTTGAGGTCGAAAAAAATTTGGACTTTTTTTGCCCGAAAAAAACGCCATACTATACTATGACGTTTTTTATGACATTTTGAGGTCGAAAAAATTTGGACTTTTTTTGCCCGATTTGGGCGCCTTACTGTACTATGACGTTTTTTATGACATTTTGAGGTCGAAAAAAATTTGGACTTTTTTTTCCCGATTTCGGCGCCTTACTATAATATGACGTTTTTTATGACATTTTGAGGTCGAAAAAATTTTGGACTTTTTTTTGCCCGATTTGGGCGCTTTACTGTACTATGACGCGTTTTTACGACATTTTGAGGTCGAAAAAATTTGGACTTTTTTTTCCCGATTTCGGCGCCTTACTATAATACGACGTTTTTTATGACATTTTGAGGTCGAAAAAATTTTGGACTTTTTTTTCCCGATTTGGGCGCCTTACTATACTATGACGTTTTTTATGACATTTTGAGGTCGAAAAAAATTTGGACTTTTTTTGCCCGAAAAAAACGCCATACTGTACTATGACGTTTTTTATGACATTTTGAGGTCGAAAAAAATTTGGACTTTTTTTGACTGTTTTTGACGCCTTACTATACTATTACCATTTTTTTCACATTTTGAGGTTAAAATTTTTTGTGACTTTTTTTGACATTTTGAGGCGAAAAAGTTTTTTGACTTTTTTTGGGCCATTTTGACGCCTTACTATACTATGAAGTTTTTTATGACATTTTGAGGTCGAAAAAAATGTTGACTTTTTTTGCCCGAAAAAAACCGCCATACTATACTATCACGTTTTTTGACATTTTGAGGTCGAAAAATTTTTTGACTTTTTTTGCCCGAAAAAAAACGGCATACTATACCATGACATTTTTTACATTTTGAGGTCGAAAAATTTTTTGACTTTTTTTTGTCTCATTCTGACGCCTTACTATACTATGACCATTTTTATGACATTTTGAGGCCGTTCTCAAGTATGACTTTTTTTGCAGATTTTGAAGCCTTACTATACTCTGACCATTTTTATTCGGGCCCGAGCACGAAATTCATGTCAAGCCTTATTGTAACTGAATGGATTATTATTACTTTTCCCCCTTTTTTTTCTCCCGGCGCCTTGTCAGGTAATGTAACCCCCTAAACATGCTTAAAAACTCATCAAACTCACCCATCCGATGAATGGTCTTGTTTGACATTTACCGTGCAACACTTTCCAGCGGCCAAACGGCTCTGTAGCGCCCCCTAGATATTGAAAATACTGCAAGACCCAGAAACAGTCTTTTGACCCAAACATCATTAAAATGTTTTATTTTACCACATGTAAATTTGTTTTTAAGGTAAACAATCACCACAGGAAGTTTTATGATGTTTGATCAACACATCATAAATATCTTCACGCTCCGTGTTCACTCAGGTGTTCACTCATGGTGTCACACCATCTCTGTCTTTACATGTCATGAACATTATGACATCATGATGATGACGTTTGGAAAAATCTGTCCGTCAACAAAAGCTGAAACAAGGAAGAGAAGCAGGAAACAACAGCAACAATAAACTAACACGACTACGAAAACCAGAAATCAGAAATCCAAGCCTCTTCCTCTGTCCAGGTGAGCCACACACAGGCTCCACCCTCTACCTGAGGACTTCCTGTCTGTCTGAACACGGCTGAATTCATCCTGCTGTTCAAAGCTCTGAGCTCCACATCAACGGAAATTAGATAAAAAGTCTGCACTCGTCCTTCAAACATTGTTGACCTCAGAGGCTGGTACAGGGCGAACCGACGTCTGAGCTGGTTTCTGGTCTGAACCTGGGACACACTGGGGCCTGATCTGACTGCGTTCTGGTCCTGTGAGAGTTCACATGGAGATCGTTTGTATGACTCGGACAGTTAAACCAGCTCAGCCCGGGTTCTGGACCTGCAGGGCTCCTTCACTCTAACAGTCACTCTTCCACAGTTTGATGGTTTTGTCGTTTTCCAGCGCAGCAGAAGCGATGATGTTTTCTGTTGGATGACAGGCAGTGGAGATCACCACGTCTACAGAGGGACAGACGGAGGTTAGAGAGGACTACAACATCGTCTTCTACTTCCTGTTACCACACCAGCTGTCCTGCTCTGAGATCTGTGTGCATCAGCTGATGGACAAGCAAACTGACAGCCTGATAAAAGACAATGCGGCTAAGAGACAAAGTCACGGACAAGGAGACAAAGTCAAAGATGAGGGGACAAAGTCCTGCTCAGAGGTTAAAGGTCATACCTGTGTGTCCTTGTAGTTTCTGAACGATCTCTTTGGTCTGAAGGTTCCAGATGTAAACCATGCTGTCCTCAGAGCCCGACACGATCCACTGAGAGAGACACGCACACACACAGACACACACACACATAGACACGCACACACACAGACACGCACACACACAGACACACACACACAGACACGCACAGACACGCCAAAGGTTAAACCTGACAGGTCATTACTGATGGGTGACCTGTGGGCTTCTTTGCCCTGGGTTTTGCCTGTCAGGCTTTTACCTTCCCTCCAGTGACAGAGAAGTTGGCGAAGATGCAGTACTTCTCGTTTTTGTGGCCGGTGTAAGTCTTCAAACACTGAAAACAAGACAACAGGCACAGGAGGTCAGACAGGTAATCACAGGGAAAGCTGGACAGACAGACAGCTGGACAGACAGTACCTTTCCCTTGCTGTAGTCCCAGAGCTTCAGAGTGCTGTAAACCAGAGAACAGAGTTATCAGTATGAAACTCATGGACACACCTGCAGGACAGGTAAGTGACACTCACTCACTGACAAACAGCACAGACAGACACACACTGTTCAACAGCAGTTAGGCCTCTTAGCACGTTAGCATAAGGTTAATATGACGCTAGCTAAATACAAGCTAAAGCAAGTTTTAATCAGATAACAGGAAGCTAAGAGTCACGTAAGTTTCAGTGCGGTAACATGAAGCTGGCAGACGGAGCATGACATGAAGCGTGAGCTGATGGTAAACTTCACGTTGTGTGCACAGAGACGTCCGCACAGCTGCCAGCAGCTGGGACACTCACTTGTCCAGCGTAGCAGCCAGGATGTATTTTCCGTTGGGAGAAAACTTGACAAAAGACACCGGAGGATTGTCGTCGTCTGAGGAGAGAAACTCAGATCAGCAGCAGATCGACAGGACACAGGCCCACGGACCTACACTCTGCTGTCACACTCACAGCTTCTACTCACCAATCAGAGTCTTCAGACACTGTCCTGATGCCGTGTCCCAGATACGACTGCAGACAAAGAGACCGAGACAAAGTGCAGTTAATGGCACAACAAGGTTTCCACATGGTGCTCAGAACAGGAACTGTGTGTCCTCACAGAGACATACCACAGTCCATCGTAGCTGCTGGAGACGATGAGTGAGCCGTCTCTGTTGAAGTGAACCTGGAAAACACAGAGATGAGATCAGAGGTCAGAGGTCAGGAGCCTGGTCCTGCTGTGAGAACATGACTGTTGTCAGGTGAATCAGGTGAATCTCAGACAACAACCAGCATGAATTTACTGACGTTTACTTCTCATCATGTCACAGAAGAGTTAGAGCTCAAACAGTTACTGGATTAATCCCCTCGTCAATCAGCAGCAAATGAAGAAACTTTTCTGATAATCAGTCAATCATTTAGGTCAGTTTTCGAGGAAACGAGCCAAAGATTTGATGCTTCCAGCTTCTGTTTTACGCCAAAGCAAATCAACATTTTTTGATTTTTACCGTAGTGAAAATAAAATCTGCAGCCTGAGGACGAGTCTACGGTCAGACACAACACAGAGCAGCAGACAGTGGATGAATGAATGAATGAATCCATGATGGATCAGCTGATTAGAGAAATGATTCAGGTGGACATGAATCAGAACAGGCTCCTGGTCTAATGCTGCGTTCAGGTCACGTTTGGAGTCTCTGTTCATTCTGATTCACTGCAATCAGGAATCTGTCCATCACCACCTCCATCATGCACGTGAACGCAGCACTACAGCAGCCAGAGGTCAGAGGTCAGGACTTACAGCAGAGACGGGGTCAGAGTGAGCCGGCAGAGTCTTCAGACATTTTCCTGTCTTGACGTCCCAGATACGAACACTCTCATCAAACTACACACACACACACACACACACACACACACACAGGTTTCATACAGGAGCAGGATTTACTGTAAACTCATGTCTGAAGTGGAGAAGCTTCATACCGATCCAGACACCACCAGGTTAGACTGAGGGTTGAAGTTACAGCAGAACACGTAGTTACTGTGACCTTTCAGTGTCTTCAGACACTTCCCCTGAAGAGAGAGACAGGGTGGACAGACAGAGGGACAGTAGCTGAATTGAATTGGTTTTTAATTCAAGGTTAAAACATCTACAAAGATAAACTGATGAAACTGAATCAGGATAAAACATCAGACAACACTGTGTGTGTGTGTGTGTCTTACAGAGCTGTTGTCCCAGATCTTGAGGGTTTTATCATCAGAGGCAGAGACCAGCAGGTTGGAGTCCGAGGACCAGGAGACATCAGAGATCCCCTACACACACAGAAACACAGAGAACCAGGATCAGAACCAGAACCAGTCTAAATCTAAACTGGGTTCAGACAAGGATCAGGACATCAGGAGCATCTCACCAGTTTATGTCCAACGATGGACTTCTCAAACTTTCCATCATACGCTCCCCAGATCTTTATCAGCTTATCAGCAGCTGCACAGAGATGTTACCATGGTTACTGCATCATCACAGTGTGGACCGTTGTATCTGTGGACTCTCAGTGTGACGGGAGGATGTGTCCATCATCTTGTGTTACACTTACAGACACTAAGGTCTGTTCATACTGGACAGAGAAGCTTCAGTTGTCAGATGTCGGACTGTCCCTAAATGCACCACCACGATGCAGAATTTATCATGATTATCTGATGAAGGAGGAACACACTGAGAGGTTTTATATAAGAGTCAGCTGGAACCTGCCCAGTGCAGCCAGTCTGCTCTGAACTGTCCCTCCCAGATGTCCCCTGCTGCTTCAGGTCTAACATGAAAAAAAACAAAACTCAGGCACAGCTTCAGTCTGCAGTGAAACTAAGCTCAGTGAATATGATTCATGTAGAGAAAGAGTGGAGTGCTCTGAAGCAGGCGAGGGAATTATGTCAATGAATGTCCTCACCACAAATGTATAATGTGTGTCTCTGTCACTGCGTGTCTGTGTGTTGGTCTTACAGGAGCTGGCGAGCCACTCTCCATTGGGACTGAACTTGACGGAGGAAACAGCCTTCGTGTGTCCGGCCAACGTGAACTTCACTGTGTAGTTTGGTTTGGCTGGGTTAGACTGGAAACACACACACAGAGTTTCCACTGACACATCACTGAACTGGTCTGATGGCGAAATGAAAGTTATCAATAGTTTGAGCTCAGATTTGTGAAAAATGCTTTTCCTTCACTCAGACCACATCAGACCGGGTCTGAATCCAAACGCTGTGAAAATCGAACCGTCAGCAAACATCATAATATTTTCACTACAGCACAGATAAGAGTCACACAGAAACACGCTCTGTGGCCTGTTTTCAGAGAACAACCCGGACTAATCGGAGGAGTGGTTCCGGCGTCCAGACCTCCGCCAGTCGGCCGGACTCACCTTGCTGCCGGACCCTGAGGAGGCTGAAGCCTGTTTGATGTTTTCTGTCTCTGGTTTCTTCTCCTCCGTCGCCATGTTGTCCTGTTCCCGGGCTGCTAGCCGCCGTCAGCTTTAGTTAGCTTCAGTTTGTTTTGATTTTCGCTGCAACGGAACTAGAGCTAAATTAAGTCCCGGTGCTAGCAGCGAGCTAACCCCTGCAGTTCAGCGCAGAACCTGGGTCAAACCCGGTACCGTGTTAACTACCCGCACCGTGTCTAAAGCCAGGTCTGGACCGGGTCTACCAGCGACAGACCAGGTGCTGGACCGGACCGTTACAGCAGCAACCGGAGGCTAGCGTGTTAACTTCAGCTAGCCACAGAAACAGAATGTGGCGAGCACATACCTGCTACTGCGCAGGCGTGACAGAAAGTTATACGGCGGGGGAAGAAGGTCAAAAAACAAACCAATACAAACTAATACAACCTGAAAACAGCAAAATAAAATGAAGGCAGTGCGCGGATTCATTAACAGCTGTGGTTGTTTTATTAAGGAAATGAAATGAACAATGTGTGTGTGTGATGTATGGGGGCGGCCTGCAGGGGGCGAACAGGAGCAGCTGGACCCTGAGCATCCTGCTGACTCCAGGAAGAAGACGGTGGCTGTTTGTTTGATCATCTGTTCATTTACCGTTCTTAACCGTTAAAACCCAACTCAGTCTCCATGGCAACAGGTCGGGGTTTGGAGGTGTATTTGGACCTCCTGTCGCAGCCCTGTCGGGCGGTGCACATCCTGCTCAACTGCACCAAAATCCCGCACAGAGTCAGGACCGTGGCTCTGAGGAGAGGTAAGCAGGTAACCGGTTACCTTAGTAACCGACGTGGCAACTAGTTAACTGACAGTCGGTCACACTGTGGTCAGTCAGTAAGCAGTCAGCAGTATAAAATTTTTCTGGCCTTTGTTATTCGTGACCTTTCCCCCGGAGACCTTTGACCCAGATCAGAGCTGGTGTCGCAGTGAAACAAAACTCCATTTGAAAATCAGACAGTTTAACACTAACGCTTTAATGTGCAGCCACATGCCTGGTAGAACAGAGCTGAAGGTGCAGTAAACTTTAATTCACTTTGAAGTAAGTTACAGCCCGAACTGAACATGTGGTTGCTGGTCCTGTTGATTCCAAAAACATCTGTCAAGTTCTGTGGGTCTGTGTGGTTTACACCGTGCTGCAGCGTTAAACCGCGTGATTTCTGAATGGAGTTTGGCCTGAGATTCTTTTTAAATCGTGCAGGAGAGCACAGGACTCCGGACTTCACCAAGCTGAATCCCATGCAGAAGGTTCCTGTCATGGTGGACAACGGCTTCGTCCTCACAGAGAGGTGCGCGCACACGCACGTGCACACACACAGTTGTCTGGATTCCGGTTTGTGGGTTTCAGGTGTGTTTGATTCGGTGTTCACCAGAACAAACTCATGACACAGACACGTTGTTTTATAACTGATCAGAATTCTGTCTTTTCCACATTGAGTCTTATTTTTGTTCTAATTGTTAAAGGTGCTGTAGCCTGCACTCACCTGTCCGGCCGCACTCAAAGATCAAATCAAATCAAATCAGCTGTAGAATATAATTCTATTGTGTTTCATTCTCAGCCTCATTTAAATCAGGCTCAGCTTAGAGCTGAGGCCTACAGCAGGGAATACATCACTGAGGTCAGTGTGTGTTTGTGTGTTGCAGTGACGCCATCTTGAAGTACCTGGCCACCGTGTACGACGTCCCGGAGCACTGGTATCCACGGCAACCGGAGAGACGAGCCCGAGTTGATGAATACACAGCCTGGCATCACAGCAACACACGGCCACACACTGCTAAAGTCTTTATACTGGAGGTACACACACACACACTCGATTCGTGGTGAAGTCACACACTGATAATCTTGATCACAAACACACCTGTGTCTGTCTCCACCTGTCTCAGGTGCTCCTTCCAGCTCAGTCGGGCTCTCAGGTGGACGAGGAGCGTTTGATTCGTGCTCTGTCTCAGCTCGATGACACACTGGACAAACTGGAGTCCATGTTTCTTCGTCGACAGCCTTTCCTCTGTGGTGATGACATCACTGTGGCCGACCTGCTCGCTGTCTGTGAGCTCATGCAGGTCAGAGGCTCTGATTGGTTTAGATATTGATCAGCTGACAGATGTTAATTCGATGTTAAGTTGCCGTTGCTAACCTGTTTTTTTTGTCTCTGCAGCCGGTGGGCGGAGGCAGGGACGTCCTGCAGGACCGTCCTCAGCTGCAGAGGTGGAGGAGCAGAGTCGAGTCAGCCATCGGCGACGCCTTCGAGCGAGCTCACGCTGTTCTGTTCGCCCTGAGAGACCGCCGCAAAGCCAAGCTGTGACATCATCACAGGCCCAGCCCACAGGAGTGATGTCATGCGGCCAGACAGAAGAAGGAGCCCATCATCTTCATCATCATCATCATAGTATATAAATCTCTAAACTGGTCCCATCAGTCTTCGAACACATGCTGATGATGATGATGATGATGATGATGGCGGCAGTAGTGATGACGACAGGCGTGTTTGGGGGTTGGTCTCCGGCCTCCTGTGGAGTTTCCTCTGTTTTATTCAACTTCATATCAATAATCTGAACTTTAATAAGATTCAGAAAGCAAGAACCAGCTGCTGCTTGGAATCACTGTTATTGATTGATTGATTGATCGATTGATTGACAGACTCTCTGGTCCATAAAGAAATGTGGAGGACCATAGTTTGGTTTGAGGCTGATCTTCTTCTGCTGTCCAGCTGAGACCTGTCCTAAGTCCTGACTGTCCGCACACTGTCTCTGAATTGAAGGAACCTTCAGAGTGATAAATGAAGCCACATATCTGAACTTTCCAACAGCACTTAAACACAACATAGGCAGAGTGGTGATGGTTTAATAATAACCTGATTTAAAGCAGTGGAATGATGAAAATAAAGAGATTCATTTCCTCCTGACCGAGCTGTTGATCCTTTTCACTGTCGTCATGAAAACAACATGAATAAGGACACTGCAAAAATATGTAAGAATGAAATATGACAAAATACCAGTCAGATAATTCTGTTTATAGATAAAGTGATTTGTAGTTTTGACAAAGTTTCATGTAAAAACAGAAAAATTTCGTGTCTAGTAACAGTTTGTACCTTCAGTCGTGAAGCAGTTACCTCCTCACATCAGAGACATCAGACAGAGGACTGTTCTCATGGGTCGGAGACAGAGTCAGAGGCAGACAGAGACAAAGTCAGAGTCAGAGACAGCTGAGACAGCGTTTCTGATTTTAAACTGGATTTGGTTTCCCTCAGTTTTCAACAGAAAAACACGAAGGCTGAAAAATATAAAAGACTTTATTAGAAAACATTAAACTTTATTTACAATGGACTGTTTCAGTAGTGAACAGGGAGCTGAGTCACATGACCTGAGGAACAGCTGAATCTGACTGGTCCACTACAGGGGGGCAGGGGGTGGGGCTTGGCTCCGTTTGGCCGGATGGTCCTCCTCCTCATCTCCTTCGTCTCGTCCTCGTTTCCTCCTGAAGGAACCTGATCCCGCCTCCTGAAAGCGGGGGGGGTCTCCAGTGGGGTACATCAGCCTGTGGGCCGTCTCCAGCATCACATGATCCTACAGAGGTGGGGTCAGAAAGCACAGGTCAGGGTGGGTGGGGGGCGGTGGGAAACTGTTTCTACAGACTGAGGACGACAAAACCAGGATGTTACCTGTAACCAGGTGTGCTGCAGAGCTTCTTCTATAGTCATCCTCCTACTGGGATCAACAACCAGCAGCTTCCTCACCACATCCTTCGCTGTCACACACACACACACACACACACACACACACACACACACACACAGTGACCACAGGTTGATGGGGGCGGCTCTACCAAAACCTTTTCAGTCCAAAGAATCAGGGTCTCACTAAAGCTCAGATCTGGTTTTGTTCAAACTGAGTCAAAGAGAATAAGAATAAATCAACTCCTGAACTGCTGCATTATTACAGATGTATTACTGTAGTATTACAGCTGTATTACAGCAGTATTACAGCTGTATTACAGCAGTATTACAGCTGTATTACAGCAGTATTACAGTACCTTGGTCAGAGATGTGCTTCCACTTGGACTGGACCATAGTAAACTCTCCTTTTATGATCTGATCTGTGACTGACTGACGACCAAAATTCTCATGAAACGGAGGATAACCACCCAGACTGAGAGAGAGAGACGGGTCATGTCAGTCAAACATTAGGTGAGAGACAGACAGACTGAGGGTGAGACAGGTGTGAGGGACGCGAGCCTACCAGACGAAGAGCAGGACTCCGAGGCTCCACGCGTCCACGGCGAGGCCGTATCCTGTGGTGGAGGCGTGGGTGAAGACTTCAGGAGCAAGGTAAGATGGAGTCCCACACAGAGTCCTCATCAACACGGCCTCCTCCAGGATCCTGGACTGGTTAAAGTCTGTCACCTGAGACACACACACACACGTTGGATTAGTGTTTGCAGAGACGAGCTCCCCCTCAGAGACTGAGGCTCTCTGCAGTCTGGATTTCGGTCTGTGGGGGAGAGGTGCTGCCTTCAGGGTCGCCTGCTTGGCTCAGTGATTTTAGCCTCGTCTCTGAGGTTGTCTCTGGATCTCTGCTATTTTCAGCTCAGCCTTTACTTCTGTGTGAGATTTAGGTTAATGTGATGGAAACAAGCTGACACCAACACACAGGCCTGAGGGAACCAACATGACCACAGCAGGACTAAAACCGTCAGGAGACCAAGACCCCGTCCAGGCTCAGTCACGGCCTGCTGTCCCTCTGCAGGTTAGGCTCCGCCCTGCTGTGACTCATGCTGCAGAGGACAACCACCTCAGAAACAGCAGAACGTTCACCTCCCCGTCTGTACCTTGATGAGACAGACGTCGTCCTGTGAGGACAGCAGGACGTTCTCTGGCTTCAGGTCCCGGTGGATGATTCCATTACTGTGGAGATACTGCACACACACACACACACACAGCATTTTAAACCTGCTTTTAAGACTGACAGTTTCTGTGTTGAAGATGGGCCGTCTGCCCGCGGGGGTGGGGGGGGGGGGGGCGATGCTGAGCACCCACCCTCTGACGTTTCCTCTGTTCGATGACAGAGAGAAATGAGGAGTATGGTGGTTGAACTTCAGCACAGGTTCAGCTCACCTGGACGGCTCGGAGCATCTGGTAGAAATAAAGTTTGGCCACAGACTCGTGGAGCTGCTGCTGAGACTTGACCCTGTGGAAGAGTTCACCTCCCTCCATCCTGAGAAAGAGGACGACACACAAACTGCAGACGGGCCATTTGAATGAAGTTTAAATAAAGTTCTGACAGTTTGAAAAGACGGAGAGACGTCAACTCACAGCTCCAACACAATGTAGTAACTGTCCTCCGTCTGATAGAAGTCCTCTGTCTTTATGAGACAAGGCTGCAGGAGAGGAGACAAGGAGAAGAGACAGATAAAGCTGGTGTTTGATCATGAAGGTCTGTATGTTTCTGTCTCTTCTTCGTTGGTGTTGGACTCACGTGGTCGATCCTCTGCAGAATCTCGATCTCTGTCCTCGCGTTTCGAGTCGCTGTCTGTGATTGGACAAAAGCACACAGATCACATGATGACCCCCCCTGCCTGTCATTGGTCCAGAGGAACGTGCGTGCTCAGACGCCATGTTTGTAGCAATTAACCAATCAGAAAGCAGACTCACCCCTTCGGACTGGAAGTTCCTTTTGTTTATTATTTTCACAGCAAATCGTTTACAGGTCGATCTCTCAAAGGCCAGTTTGACTTCACCACAGACTCCTCTGAAACACACACACACACAGAGTAAGACTGGCTGCAGGGCGCAGGAAGTGACATCACAGTGGTGTGTGACGTGTCAGACTCACGTGCCGATGCGTCGAGTCAGCAGATATTTCTCCTGAAGCTCTTTAGGTAAAGTGGACTGATCATCAGACATGAGGTCAATGAAGACAAAGACTGAAGACAGAGACAGGCAGAGAGAGAGACAGGAGGAGGTGATATAACCACCAGTTATTTTCATGATCAATACAACTGACAATTATTTTCTTTAATGATCAATTGATTTGTTCAGTGAATAAAATAGTGAAAGAAACATAGTGAAGAATTCCCACAGGGTTCTGATGCCATTTAATACGTTTCATTAGGGGTGTGCCATCTAAGTCACCTGACGAGTCGATTCGATTACGATTCAGTGCTACGATTCGACGATTCACCGATTATCGATGCATCTCGATTAATTTGCTCTGGGGTCAGGCTCTGGGTCTCTGTAAAGCGCTTTGAGATCATTTTGATTGTGGAAGGAACTGTATAAATAAAACTGAATTGAACTGAATTGAATTGAATTAATTATTTTTTCCCACAGAATGTTTCTTTTCTCACTGTTTTTTCCATTATAGTTTTTGGGAATCTACCCAAAAACAGTGTGTTTTTAATGTAAATGACTAAAATGTACACATATTAAATAGAATTTAACTGTTGAGTAGTTGCATCTATCAATGAAAACAACATCCACAAGAAAGTAATAGTTTTCAACTCCTCTGATGAAAAAACATTAGCTCGCACATGTAGTTCTAAATGTTTCATTTATTGATGTAGATTGTGTGGCTGTACTGACATGATTCTGATTTGATTATTTTATTATGAACATGTACATGAAAAAAATATCTGTTAAAAAAGAAAAGAAAAAATATTACAACCTGATATCTTGATTTACATGTGCAGAAAGTAATCCTTTTAAATCTTACTGTATGTGCATGTCAGCCAGATTGTTTCTCATATGGATTTTGGACACTATATGGTCACTGCGCGTATTCTTACGTTTCCAGTCAACGGAGTGTTGACAGAACATGCGACACTCGGCGCTAACCCCTCAGTACAGAGCCGTACGCGGCCGCTCCGCCATGCTTACATTGTTTTGAAGGGGGAGGGGCTTAGTCTGTGGAAGGGGCTTGTTGTGCCACCCAGATTTGCTTCCCTCCGTGCAGTTTTCCCCAGACACACGTTCCTCTTCCACACGGAAACAGCATTGCACTCAAATTATGTAAAATTCCGCGATATTCCGTGTTAAAAAAAAAAAAAAGATTCCGTTTTAGTCGGCCGATTCAGTGATCGCGGAAATCATAGGGTCCTATAATATGTCCGGGGGCACGCTCTACTTTTTTTTCGTTCCGACCGCTGCACTTTCCTTCCGTTATTAAAAGAATCGATTTTTGAACATTTATGAATCGAAAAGTGTCGCGTCACGATTAGTCTATGAATCGATGAATCGGGCACAGCCCTACGTTTCATCATACTGATCAAAGTGCGACAGAGGTCAGTGAAAGCAGCAGGACACCAAAAATATTTAAGATGGTGTTCCCGTCGTCCTGAGCCTTTTACTGAGGACACTGAAATCTGAGACTTTAAGACCTGGTCCCTGGTCTATGGTCTGTTTTTGCTTAAAATCACTTAAATGATGAAACAGTTATTAAAACCTTTGCCAATTAATTTTCTATCAATCAATCAATGAACTGATCATCTCAGCTGCGCTGTCCTCGTTGGTTTCTGGGTAATAATGACAATGACATGTACGGAGAGGTCAACAAGGGCCCGCCCCCCAGGACGTTAACCCGGCCCCCACTGAGCCTCCCTGACCTTTGTTCCGTTGTTCAGCCAGAGCGAGGACTGCGTTGTTGACCAGAGGAAGCTTCCTGTCTTTACCGATCAGGATCCCATCAACAAACGTCCCATTGTTACTGTAGTCCTCCACGAAGACCTCGCTGCCCTCCTGACAGACAGACAGGCAGAGAAAGAGTCAGTAACCAGCAGCAGTAGTATTTGTAGTACTGGTACTATCACTGGTAGCATTGTGTAGTAATCTCACTCTGTAGATCCTAAAGTGTTTCTTGCTGTAGATTCTGAACTTTTTGGATCTTGGATCATCAGGATCATCCAAGACGTAGTTACACTTAGAGTCTCTTCCAAACAGGTACTGCTCCTCTATACAGTCTGCAAACAAACAAACAAACAGACAAACAAACAAGGTTAAGGCTGCAGTTCCCAAACCTCTACTTCTCTTGACCCTGGCACTTTAGCAAACTATCCTATATCCAATCTGCTCTTTACTTCTCAGATTCTGATAAAAGGCTGCTGCAGCTCAGCTGAGTGTTTGTTTGAAGTTCTTCAGTCAGGATTTAGAGAACATCACAGCACAGAAACAGCACCGATGGACTCGTCTCTATACTTGTCCTCCTAGATCTCAGTGCTGCATTTGACACTATTGATCGTAGCATCCTATTGGACAGACTGGAACATGTCATCGGGATTAAAGGAACAGCACTAGGCTGGTTTCAATCATATCTATCATGTTAATGATGATTCCTCCATTTATACCAGAGTGAGTCATGGAGTTCCACAGGGTTCTGTGCTTGGACCATATTGTTCCCCTTATACATTCTTCCCCTGGGCAATATTATCAGGAAGCATGGAATAAATGTCCATTGCTATGCGGATGATACCCAGCTATATTTATCTATGAAGCCAGAGGAAACAGTCTTAAAGACATAAAGGTCTGGATGACCTGGAACTTGGTTATTGTGTTTGGTCCTAAACCTCAGAAACAGTTTATCTGATCATATAGTTCCTCTGGATGGCATTAATTTAGCCTCCAAGACGACTGTGAGGAACCATGGAGTTATCTTTGATCAGGATTTGTCCTTTAACTCTCACATCAAACACGTCTGTAGCCCCGCCTTCTTTCACCTGCACAGCATCAGTTAGATCAGGAACATTCTGTCTCAAAGTGATGCTGAGAAACTCGTCCTTGCATTTGTTAGTTCCAGGCTGCAGTATAACTAAGGGAGCTGCTTCAGTGCTGATCTGGAGTCTGGGTCTCTGTAAAGAGCTTTGACACCATTCTGACTGTGGAAGGAGCTGTAGAAACAACACTGAATAGAATAGAATTGAATAGAATTGAATTAAACTAGCTTCCCTGCTAACATGTTAGCAGTTTATAAACAGTGAACTCACCATGGCTCCTGAAGCCTCGGGCCATTGGCAGCAGGCGGCCCCAGGGTTGTGGTTCGGGCTCCTCAGGGACAGACGGCAGGGTGACAGGGATGGTGTCCAAGCTGCTCACAGTCCCCGAGCCGCTGGATGACTGGCTGCCTGAGGTTGGCCCGCTGGAAGAACTAGAACCAGGCTGGGACTGGGACTTAGACTGGGATGGGGACTGGGTGGACTGGGCCTGAGATGGGGACTGGGTGGACTGAGACTGGGTGGCAGACTGGAGGGACTGGGGCTGGTCCCCCTCATGTGAAACCTCTTCAGACATTCTATAACTCTCTGCAGATAAGAAACATTAGAACAACATGTTAGTTACACCAGACACCCCCCCCTCCACACACACACACACACACACACACACACACACACACACACACTCCAACAGCTCAGCGCCAAAACACATTTAAAAAATGTATAATTTAAGAATATGTTTCCACTTTTTCTACAATGTCTTTATTTCTTACATCATGTTTTATATATTGCAGTTAATTATATTTATTGGTTGGTGGCATTTCGTTTTTATGTGGACTATAACAATGGCATTAAGGAAATCTATCTATCTGCCGGCTTTAACTATGCTCCATTCATTTCTCCTCCACAGATTTAACAGCTCTGTGTCGAACTACCTTAAACAGCTGTGCAATTTGAAATAATTTGCTTGTCTGCTCACAGAACCAACATCAAAACCCAGAGTGACACTTCAGCCAAAGGTCACACGGAGCATTTTTCAATTCGGCACAAACTGAACATGAGATAAAGCAGCTGATCCGGAGGATCTGACAGATCCAAACCTGTCCTGACCGGCTGGAAGCTGCAGCTCATCCGAGTCCAAAACCACTGCACTGGCTCACTAACTCCGCCCACTACCTGTCAATCACAGCCGGCTGCAGAGATCCATTACAGCTCAGTATGAGCCTTAAACCAGAACCAAACTACCCGGTTTGACACGCAGGTCCACATCCGCTCCCACATCCGGTCTCAGCCCGCCGAGCTACTTCACATCACCAGAACGAATCGTACGGAGCTTACCCGGGATAAAAACCCGAGCATCAGCCGGACACTCACCGGGACAGGCAGTCCGCCACAGCCGGATTCTCCTCCCGGTCCCTGCAGATAAACTAACCGGACCGGACACCGCCAGACGGGACACGTGCAGGACAGTTTGACCGGGACCCGACAGGAAACGTATTTCCCTGTACCGTACTTTATGTCATGTGATAGACCCAGCCAATGAGAAGTTAGGAAATGGATCACGTGAGTTTGGAGCGGTCTGGTGTGTTTCCGGGTTTGTCTTCGTCCTGCAGAGGAGAGACGGCGGGACCAAGAGAACGAGACCGATCGATAATGTGATCAACAAGTGATTCTGTGCACCTGCGTGACATCATGTCCGGACAGAGGAAGTCTAAGACCCTGATCATCGCAGACGGTGAGTCCGCTCTGCCGCTCGTTCAGGCTCCGGTCACATGCAGGTGACTCTCTGCTTCAGTAACTCAGCAGGAGACAGGTGAGGAGACAGACAGCTGAAAACATCTGGAACCATCAGCTGTGCCTGGACTGAACTGCAGACGCTGCGTCCTGCTCATGTCTCCGTGTTTTGTCCTCAGAGTGGATGAGCTTCTGTGTTGAAGAGCACGGGGACGTGGTGTTTCCTCAGTGCTGCTTACTGTCCTCGTCCTCTGTGTCTGCTCTGTGTCTTTCTGTGGTTTTGACAGAGGCCCAGTCTGTATGATCACAGAGTCAGTACTGGTCTGTGATCCTTCTGTCCTCCTCAGTGTGCACTGTCCATGAAGGCTGGACTGTGTCCTCTGACGTCTCTGACCGAGTGAACTCGATGGTTCTGTGAAGGCTTCCACTTCCTGTGTTTAGATTTTGACCCGGGTATCATCCATGTACCTAAACCAGAAGCTGGGGACAGGCCCTGTGAAGGAGACCAGGGTGAGGGGTGGAGGGAGATGGGTGAGGGTGAGGGGGGGCAGACGGCCTGGACCGACTCAGCCTGTTTCTCCTTCTGCTTCTTTATTCTCCAGATGAGGAGGCGGAGGCTGAGGAGCTGAACCCGTTCTCCTTCAGAGAGTTTCTACGCTGGAAGAACCAGGACCAGGACCAGGAGCAGGACCAGGAGCAGATACAAGGCAAGGTACGGAGACTACAGAGTCTGCAGCAGGAGGAGGAACTCATGACCTTTACAATAACTCTGTGTGTGTGTGTGTGTGTGTGTGGGTGTGTGTGTGTAGTCCAGCTGCTCTCAGAAGCTATTTCGTGTCGAGTCCTTGACCTTTGACCCTGAAGTCCAGAGCTGTTTCTTCTCTGAGCCCTCTCTGGCACCACAGGTAGAGTTACATCATCACTGACATCACCTGCTCTTTGTCTCCTCCGTCAATCAATGTCGTGACTTGATTGTATATTATTATAGATCACCGATGGTGTAGCAGGTCGTTCTCTCAGACTGAAAACTGTCGTCTACAACGTGAATGTTTCTGATTTATTATTGATTTATTGTTAAAACAGAGGATTCTTAAAGTCGTGTGACTGATCAATCATCAAACTCTGGACCTTGATTATTGATCTGGGAGGAAGGAGCCGAACAGCTGATCGGGTTCTGTTAGACCCGGATGGGATCCATCAGGACCGGACTGTTTGTGCGACACAGCTGTCAATCAAACATATCACTGTCATTAACCTCACTAATTAGCACCAACACTGTCTCTGCCTGTCCAATCAGGAGGAGGAGGGGTGGGGGCAGAGCTTCCAGTCAGGTGTAGACAGCACCTCCTCCCTCTGCGCAGAGGAGGAGGAGGAGGATGAAGAGGAGGAGACCAGGTGAGTCATGTCTGCTGCTTACTGATTGGTTGGTTTTTGTCCCAGCAGAGGTGGAGCTTAATGATCCTGCAGCGCCTCCATCAGCACTGAGGCAGCTCAGAGCTCGTGCTGCGTTCAGGTCATGTTGTAGTTGTGGTAATTTCTAGTTTTCTGTATAAATTGTGTGAACATGAACGTCTCACAGCAGCAGAACTGTGAGGGCTGGGGTACCTAACCCTGTACCGTCGGGTCCGGTCCCTCGGGCCGATGTGTCTCACACACGTGTCGCACAGATTCATGGAGAGATCTGATCTAGTTTGAGTCTGGACAGAAACTCAGAAACAGGAAATGAGTGATGGCTGTCAAACTAACGTGCTCAGCTGTGAGATTACAAAACTGCACCATCTCTGAATGAAACAGGTTCTCCTCCAAACCTGAAGCCCAGCCGAGAGGAGGAGGAGGAGAAAACTATGAAGGAGATGATGAGACCTCCATGGCTGAACCAGCCACCTCCTGCAGGAGGAGGAGTGGGAGAAGCAGCCAGATACAGCAGGTAAGGAGACGAGCTTTGTTGTTACAGGACAGATCAGTGTGTCTGTGTAGAACAGAAATACAGTCTGTGTGTGTGTGTGTGTGTGTCTTACAGTTGAAGGAGGAGAACATGTTGTTGAGGAGAACCATCAGGGAGTTGCAGAGGAGATCAGATGCTAATGAACGCAGGTGATCACCCACCAATCACATGACAGCACCAATTAAACTAATAGGAGACTGAGTATTTACCCATCATGCCTCTGTGTCCGAACCCCCCCGGTCAGGGTGCTGGAGCTCTCTGAGGAGCTGCTTCAGAGGAGGCGTCAGGAGGAGAAGGAGGCTCAGGATCTGGAGAGCATGGTTCACTCTGTGGAGCAGAACCTCCACCTGATGACGGTAAGGTCTGAGACATGGGACCAACAGGTGAGACGTGTCCGCTGTCCTCTTCTCTGGGCTCAGCTCTGGGGTGTGGAGGTCTGTGGGATGGAGCGGGCGGAGGAGGCTGGATGTTCCTCCAGCAGGTGGAGCTGTGAGCAGCCACACTTCACTGTCAGATACGCTTCGTGCCGAGGAGCTCACTCTGATCAGTGATTGATTATTGATGGAGAACTGGATTAGAACCTGAAACTGTCTGTCTCTCTGTCTGTCCCTCTGTCTGTCTCTCTCTCTGCCTGTCCCTCTGTCTGTCCCTCTGCCCGTCTGTCTCTCTCTCTGCTCGTCCGTCCCTCTACCTGTCTGTCTCTCTCTCCGTCTCTCTGCCCGTCTGTCTCTCTGCCCATCTCTCTCTCCGCCCGTCGGTCCCTCTGCCCGTCTGTCCCTCTGCCTTTCTGTCTCTCTCTGCCCGTCTGTCCCTCTGACCGTCTGTCTCTCTCTCCGACTCTCTCTCTGCCTGTCTGTCTCTCTGCCCGTCCCTCTGCCCATCCGTCTCTCTCTGCCGATCCCTCTCTCTCTCCGTCCCTCTGCCCGCCTGTCTCTCTCTCCGTCTCTCTCTCTGCCCGTCGGTCCCTCTGCCCGTCGGTCCCTCTGCCCGTCTGTCTCTCTGCCCGTCTGTCCCTCTGCCTGTCTGTCTCTCTCTCCATCTCTCTCTCTCTGCCCGTCGGTCTCTCTCTCTCCGTCTCTCTGCCCGTCTGTCTCTCTCTCCGTCTGTCCCTCTGCCCGTCTGTCTCTCTCTATTCCCATCTGTCTCTCTGCCCGTCTCTCTCTCTCTGCCCGTCTGTCTCTCTCTCTGCCCATCCCTCTGCCCGTCTCTCTCTCTTCCCGTCTGTCTCTCTCTCCGTCTCTCTCTGCCCGTCTGTCTCTCTCTCTCTCCGTCTCTCTGCCCGTCTGTCTCTCTCTATGCCCATCTGTCTCTCTCTGCCCGTCGGTCCCTCTGCCCGTCTCTCTCTCTTCCCGTCTGTCTCTCTCTCCGTCTCTCTGCCGTCCCTCTCTCTCTCCGTCTGTCTCTCTGCCCGTCCCTCTCTCTCTCCGTCTCTCTGCCCGTCTGTCTCTCTCTATGCCCATCTGTCTCTCTCTGCCCGTCGGTCCCTCTGCCCGTCTCTCTCTCTTCCCGTCTGTCTCTCTCTCTCTCTCTCTCTCTCCGTCTCTCTCTCTCTCTCTGTCTCTCTGCCTGCCCTCTCTCTCTCTCTCTCTCTCTCTCTCTGCCTGTCTGTCTCTCTCTATGCCCATCTGTCTCTCTCTGCCCGTCTGTCTGTCCTCTCTGCCTGTCTCTCTCTCTCTCTCCCTCTGTCTCTCTCTCTCTCCGTCTCTCTGCCGTCCCTCTCTCTCTCCGTCTGTCTCTCTGCCCGTCCCTCTCTCTCTCCGTCTGTCTCTCTGCCCGTCCCTCTCTCTCTCTGCCCGTCCCTCTCTCTCTCTGCCGTCCCTCTCTCTCTCCATCTCTCTGCCCGTCTGTCTCTCTCTATGCCCATCTGTCTCTCTCTGCCCGTCGGTCCCTCTGCCCGTCTGTCTCTCTCTCCGTCTCTCTGCCGTCCCTCTCTCTCTCCGTCTGTCTCTCTGCCCGTCCCTCTCTCTCTCTGCCCGTCCCTCTCTCTCTCTGCCGTCCCTCTCTCTCTCTCCATCTCTCTGCCCGTCTGTCCTTCTGTCCGACAGAAGCGAGCAGTGAAAGCAGAGAGCAGTGTTTCCAAACTGAAGGTGGAGCTGCAGCAGCTGCAGGTGAGTCTGTTTCCTGACGATCGATCAGCTGATCGGATTTTTCCCATCATTCCACTGAAGCTGAGCTCAGAGTTTTGTTTCCTCTGATCAAACAGCTTCAGTTTCTTATCACATCAGATCAGAGCGTTGTCACCTGTCTGTCACCTGCCCGTCTCACCTGAGAGCGCAGGTATGTCAGGTGTGTGTATAGACCTGTATATGACGTGTGTGTGTGTCAGGTGGAGGTGGAGTCTCTGCGGTCAGAGAACGGCAGTCTGAAGGCGGCGGAATCTCAGGTCGTCATGACGATGAGACAAAACGCACAGGTGGCATCAGAGTACCTGAGCAAGACGGCAAGCCACGCCCACTCCTCCATCCGGTCAGTACCTGCTGTCAGACAGACAGAAACCTACCCTTGTGTCCGTCTGTCTGTCTCTCACCTGTCTGTCTGTCCTCAGTCAGCTGTTGGGGGAAGCAGAGACTCTGCGTTTGGTCTCTCAGCTGCTGCAGTCCATCGACAAGATCTCCAGCCTCGACACAGAGTCCTGAACTCGTCCAGACCACGTCTCCACCTGTAGACCCTCAGACCTCCTGTGATCTGCAGACCTGGACATCCTGTTAGGTCAGAGGTCAGCAGGTCTCAGTCTGTCCATCAGTTTTCACCTGGGCTGAACCTTTGATGACATCACAGCAGCTGGAGGACTTGTGGCTTCTGATTGGTCAGTGTGTGCTGGCTGCAGACTGAAACACAGACAGGAAAAAAAAACTAAACCGAGACAAAACCATCAGACATTTTCAGCTGTTCTCTGAGGACAGACTCTTTATGTCAGACATCTGTCAGCTGTCTCCCAGAGTCCAGACAGACACTCGTGTCTGGACTCTGGGAGACAGCTGATGCACGTCCAGATGAAGCCCGGAACCCTCAGACTGGGCGCGGAGAGACTGGACTGCAGTGTGAACCGGAAGGCCGGGGGGAGGAGCTGGATCTACCTGTGGGTGACCTACAGAAGAAGGCGGAGTCTCACAGCAGAGCTCTGCGGCATCACACCACAGAGAGTCCACCTCCACCCGACACACCTGAGCGAGGGATGGAAGTGATGAAGAAGAATCTGAACTCGCTCTGTTTGTGTTTCCTGTTCATCTTAACCTGTATGAGCTGTGTTTGGATGTGACGGGATTTTATGATGTTACTGATGAAGCTGCGTCTCTGCAGAGGACGTCCTGTCTGCAGCAGCACAGAGACACAGAGGATCTGAGGAACAAACCAATGGAACCGTGTTTTTCTGTGTGAACAATAAAAGGAAATCAGTGCAGTGTGATCCAAATCCCTGCAGCCAGATTCACGTCAGGTTATTCCAACATGTTCAGCCATGTTCAACACGTACCTGACATGTTCAGGTGTCCACAAACTTCTGAAGTGTAGCTGAGAGATAAACTGGTCTGAGTCCAGTCTACAGCTGATGGAGGTGAGAGGGGAGGAGCTTCCTCCTCCACCAAATAAAACACCAACCACAGGAGGCTGTTCTTCTTCTTCTGTGGTTTATTAACAAACATCAGTACAGATGGTGACATCACAGTGAACATAGTGAACAGCCAATAAGCTGCAGTCGTCCTGCATCAGTGTGTCAGGTTGTGTATTTGCTGTCTCCAGTGTGTGTTCCAGCTCTGAAGTTCTCTCAGTTGTTTTTGTTTGTCGTCGTCTGAACACAGTAACTCCGACCTGAACAGCTGTTCGAACCGCTGACACACACACACACATGCACGCACGCACACACATGCACATGCGCACACACACACACACACACACACAGAAAAAATGATATATTTGCTTAACATATGGGATTAATTTGTGTGTGTGTGTGTGTGTATACCTTCACAGCAGTGTCCCTCTGCTCTATAATGGCCAGATGTCCCAGGGTGCACCTGGTTGTGGTGATGGATGCTGTTGTTGCTGTGGTAACAGGGGATGGTGGGTCAGCAGTGTTGCTGGTTGGCAGCGACAGGTAGATACCAGACCAGGTCCTAACACACACACATGCATGCACACACACGCACACACACACACACACACACACACACACACACACACGCACGCACACACACGCACACACACACACACACACACACACAGTGTTGTGGATCATCTGACAGTTACATGTTACCAGGTTTATTGATTAGTTCACAAACAACAAGAAAATAACAGACTGACAGAGTGTGTGTGTGTGTGTGTGTGTGTGTGTCCTGGTCAGATGTTACCTGCTACCTGTGCAGGGTTTCGGTCCTAGTTCAGTACCTGTCCCCATGATAACGCTGCTGTCTTCAGAGTGCCAATATGATGCTGCCTTGGTTTCTATGGAAACAGAAATGAATCCCACTGAATGACATGAGGCTAAATGTGTCAAAGGTTAAAGGTCACACTGAGAACTGAGGAGACCACGTTACGGTCGCGAGGCTGCGGCGCCGCCAGCTCAGACGCGGAGCTGCTGACTCTCACTTTTAAAGGACCAGTATGTAACACAGAGAGCAGGCGTTCAACGTGGGTATCGCAGTCCAAATTCAAAAGGCTTTAAGCTTCTGTGTGCAGTTTCCATGGAGATGCTGCTGGAGCAGGCAGATAAAGGTCAAAGGTTAAAGGTTACCTGTAGGTGTGAGCAGGTTGTCCAGCTGATTGATCAGATTCTCTGTCAGAGAGGCCAGTGATGTCACAAACTCCTCCCCCTGGACACGCACACAATCCTACACACACACACACACACACACACACTCAGACTGATTGGAAGCAGCAGGTCTGACATGTCACACTGACTCCTCCCTCTCCTTACCTGTAGTTCCAGGTGTGAGCAGCAGATGGCACTGTGCAGTCTCTGCTGTCTGAGCTCCTCTCTGCCAAGCAGCGTCTGCAGCTCGTCCTCTCTGAGAGACGCTCGCAGCCGCCGGACGTTTACGGTCTGAGAACCACACAGACAGTCTGACGTGTTTTGGACTTTCATGGTCACCTGGACTGACGTGGATCGTAAAGTCCTGAGGTCCTCACCTTCTCCTGCTCGCTGGCTGACAGCATCTCTTCCAGCTTCTTCCGGACTCTGCCCACTTCCTCTTTAAGCTCCACCCCCTTCTGTTGCTCATAGTTACTGATCAAAACTGCAGGTGATGAACGCAGAAGGTCGTCCAGCTCAGACAGCTGGTTCACCAGGTCTGACAGACAGGCAGAGAGACAGAGACGGGCAGACAGTGAGACGGGAATGCAGACAGACAGGCATAGAGACAGGAGGAGGAGAAACACACGGACAGACCTTTAAAATCCAGTGTTGGACGCCTCAGTGAGGACGTCCCGGTCTGTCCTCTGTGTTCTTCCTTCTTACTGAATTTAAAATGGCGGCCTCAGTTTTCACAGCTGATGGTCTTACAGGAGCAGGTGATATAAAATTTGTTTGTGACAGTGAAACTGTATTAAAGGTCTGAGCTGTGAGTCCCTGATGCTTCGACCTGTCCACAGCCCCGCGTTAACATGGAGGACGCAGAGACATGAAACGCTGGAACCAGTTTAGTATCTGTGGCGGGTTCTGAGGATCAGGTCTGAGTCGGGTTGGGGGCGGGGCATTATTTCAGGGTACTGTAACGTATAATAAAATGCTCCACATGTTCTACCAGTCGGTAGTGGCCAGTGCCATCTTCTTTGCGGTGGTGTGTTGGGGAGCAGGACTCAGAACAAAGGATGCAAACAGATTAAATAAACTCATAAAAAAGGCTGAGTCAGTTGTTGGCACCAGCCTGGTTCCATTAGAGGTGGTGATGAGAGACAGAATGCTTGGAAAGATCAGAGCAATTTTGGACAATGTCCCCCCCCCCCCTTTACAACATCTTGGACAGGAGCTCCCACAGCAACAGACTGCTGCAGCCCAGATCTATCTATCTATCTATGTATTGCTGTGCGCGTACCCTCTCTGCTCGTGCTCAGAAACCTCCTGGCCTGTTCCTGGTATCCCAGCAGCCTTTGCTGCATGCTCTCAGCCCATTGGTCCAAAGTGTCAGGAAGCAGCTGGAACCTGCCGAGACGCTCGCTTCGGTAAAAGTCCTGACAGACAGGAGAGACATCTGGATTCAGAGTGGAGTCCAGCTGAGAGCCCCCCCCCAACGTGCATCTCTTACCTCTGCAACCAGCAGGGCGGCGTCGTTGACTTTCCACAGCACACAGTTCACTGTGGAGCTGAAGGAGCTGAAACACACACACACACACACACACACACACAGGACACGGATCACCTCACTGTGATCCTCCATGAGGTCCAGATCAGATCCGATCTCTGTGTGGACTCACCGTGTGTTCTGTTCTGTTTCTGGTTTGGGTCCAAAAATCTGGAACCTTCTGTCAGTCCTGATGGACCTGGAGGCCCCCCTACCTCCACCCCCCCTACCCCCACTCCCACCCCAACACACAGGTTAGCAACAGTGCTTCAGTACATTAAATCCATTTGGCACGATGAATCATACAGGTGTGTGTGTGTGAGTGTGTGTGTGTGTGTGTGTGTGTGTACCTCAGTGCACTGACAGTACATCTCTGCTGAAGACGTTGCACAGGACTCTGATCTGCAGACACACAAACTGTTGTCAGTCTGAAGACAGTGTTGTGTTTAACGTGAGTCTGTTTTTATGTTTGTCGGTGGGTGTGAGGGTGGGGTGTGGGAGTGGGTGTCGTCGGGGTGTGGGTCGAGGTGTGGGTGGGGTGTGGGAGTGGGTGTGGTCGGGGTGGGGGTCGAGGTGAGGGTGGGGTGTGGGAGTGGGTGTGGGGTGGGGTGTGGGTGGGGTGTGGGTGGGGTGTGGGGGGGGTGTGGGTGGGGTGGGTGGGGGTGTGGGGTGGGTGTGGTGGGGTGGGGTGGGGGGGGGGTGGGGTGGGGGGGGGTGGGGGGGGGTGGGGGTGGGGTGGGGGGTGTGGGGGGGGTGTGGGTGGGGGGGGTGGGGTGTGGGGTGGGTGTGGGTGGGGTGGGGGGGGGGTGTGGGGTGGTGGGTGGGGGTGGGGGTGGGGTGTGGGGGTGGGGTGTGGGGGGGGTGTGGGTGGTGGTGTGGGTGGGGTGTGGGTGTGGGTGTGGGGGTGGGGTGGGGTGGGGTGGGGGTGGGGGGTGGGGTGTGGGTGGGGTGTGGGTGGGTGGGGTGGGGTGTGGGGTGGGTGGGGTGTGGGTGGGGGTGTGGGTGGGGTGTGGGGTGGGTGTGGGGGTGGGGTGTGGGTGGGGGGTGTGGGGGTGGGGTGGGGTGGGGTGGGGGGGGGGGGGGGGTGGGGGTGGGGTGGGGTGGGTGGGGGTGTGGGTGGGGTGGTGGGGTGGGGGGGGTGGGTGTGGGGTGGGGGGGTGTGGTGGGTGGGGGTGGGTGTGGGGGGGGGTGTGGGGTGGGGTGGGTGGGGGTGGGTGGGGTGGGGGGTGGGGTGGGGGTGGGGGTCCGGGTGTGGGGTGGGGGTGGGGTGGGGTGGGGTGGGGTGTGGGGTGGGGTGGGGGTGGGGTGTGGGTGGGGGGGGGGGGGGTGGTGGGGTGGGTGGGGTGTGGGGTGAGGGGTGGGGGTGGGTGGGGTGTGGGTGGGTGGGGTGTGGGTGGGGTGTGGGTGGGGTGGTGGGGGGGGTGGGGTGGGTGTGGGGTGGGGTGGGGTGGGGGGGGTGGGGTGGGGTGTGGGTGGGTCGGGTGGGGTGGGGTGTGGGGTGGGTGTGGGTGTGGGTGGGGTGGGTGGGGGTGGGGGGTGGGGTGTGGGGTGGGGTGGGTGGGGGGGGGTGGGGTGGGGGTGGGGGGTGGGGTGGGGGGTGGGTGGGGGTGGGGTGTGGGTGGGGTGGGGTGGGTGTGGGGGTGTGGGTGGGGTGGGTGTGGGGTGGGGGTGGGTGGGGGTGGGGTGGGGGGTGGGTGTGGGTGGGGTGGGGGTGGGGGGGGTGTGGGTGGGGGTGTGGGTGGGGTGTGGGTGGGGGGGGGGTGTGGGGTGGGGGGTGTGGTGGGGGGGTGTGGGTGGGGTGGGTGTGGTGGGGTGGGGGTGGGTGTGGGGTGGGGTGTGGGGTGGGGTGTGGGTGGGGTGGGTGAGGTGTGGGTGGGGTGGGGGGGTGGGTCCGGGTGTGGGTCGGGGTGGGGTGGGGTGTGGGGTGGGTGTGTGGGGTGGGGGTGGGGGTGGGGTGTGGGGTGGGGGTGTGGGTGGGGTGTGGGTGGGGGGGGGTGGGGGGGTGTGGGTGGGGTGGGGGTGGGGTGTGGGGTGGGGGGGGTGGGGTGTGGGGTGGGGTGGGGTGGGTGGGGTGTGGGGTGGGGTGTGGGGGTGGGGTGGGGTGGGTGGGTGTGGGGTGGGGTGGGGGTGTGGGTGGGGTGGGTGTGGTCGGGGTGGGGGGTGGGGGGGGTGGGGTGGGGTGTGGGGTGGGGGTGTGGTGGGGTGGGGGTGGGGGGGGGGTGGGGTGGGGTGTGGGTCGAGGTGGGGTGGGGTGGGTGGGGGTGTGGGTGGGGTGTGGTCGGGGTGGGGGGTGGGGTGGGGTGGGTGTGGTGGGGTGTGGGTGGGGTGGGGGTGGGGTGTGGGGGGTGGGGGTGGGGGGGGGTGGGGTGGGGGGTGGGGGTGGGGTGGGTGGGGTGGGGTGGGTGGGTGTGGGTGGGGGGGTGGGGGGGGGGTGTGGGTGGGGGGTGGGGTGGGTGTGGGTGGGGGGGGGGGGGGGGTGTGGTGGGGGGTGGGGGTGGGTGTGGGTGGGGGTGGGTGGGTGGGGGTGGGGTGGGGTGTGGTGTGGGGGGTGGGGTGGGGTGGTGGTGGGGGGGGGGGTGTGGTGGGGGTGTGGGTGGGTGTGGGTGGGGTGGTGGGGGGGGGGTGGTGGGGTGTGGGTGGGGTGGGGTGGGGTGTGGGGTGGGGTGTGGGTGGGGTGTGGGTGTGGGTGTGGGGTGGGGTGTGGGGTGGGTGTGGTGGGGTGGGGGTGGGGTGTGGGGTGGGGGTGGGGGGGGGTGGGGTGGGGTGGGGGTGGGGGGGGGTGTGGGTGGGGTGTGGGGTGGGGTGGGGTGGGGTGGGGGTGGGGTGTGGGGGGGGGTGTGGGGTGTGGGTGTGGGTGTGGGGTGTGGGTGGGGTGTGGGGTGTGGGTGTGGGTGTGGGTGTGGGGGGTGGGGGTGGGTGTGGGTGGGGTGGGGTGGGGTGGGGGTGGGGTGGGGTGTGGGTGGTGGGGTGGGGTGTGGTGTGTGGGTGTGGGGTGGGGTGGGGTGGGGGTGTGGGGTGGGGTGTGGGTGGGGTGTGGGTGGGGGGTGGGGTGGGGTGGGGGGGTGGGGGTGTGGGTGGGTGTGGGGTGGGGGGGGTGGGGGTGGGGGGTGTGGGTGGGTGTGGGGTGGGTGGGGTGGGGTGGGGGGTGGGGTGGGTGGGTGGGGTGGGGGGGGGGGGGGGGGGTGGGGTGGGGGGTGGGGTGGGTGGGGTGGGGGTGGGGTGGGGGTGTGGGTGGGGTGGGGGGGGGTGGGGTGGGGGTGGGGTGGTCGGGTGGGGTGGGGGTGGGTGTGGGTGGGGTGGGGTGGGTGGTGGGGTGGGGTGGGGTGTGGGTGGGTGTGGTCGGGTGTGGGGTGGGGTGGGGGGGTGGGGTGTGGGGTGGGTGTGGGGGGGTGTGGGTGTGTGGGTGGGGTGTGGGTGGGGTGTGGGTGGGGGGGTGGGGTGGGGGGTGGGGTGGGGTGGGGGTGGGGTGGGGGTGTGTGGGGTGGGGGGGTGTGGTGTGGGGTGGGGTGGGGGGTGGGGGTGTGGGTGGGGGGGGGGTGGGGTGGGGTGGGGTGGGGTGGGTGGTGGGTGGGGGTGGGGGGGGGGGTGGGGTGGGGGTGGGGTGTGGGGTGGGGTGTGGTGGGGTGTGGGTGGGGGGTGTGGGTGGGGTGGGGGGGTGTGGGTGGGGGTGTGGGTGAGGTGTGGGGTGGGGTGTGGGAGTGGGTGTCGTCGGGGTGTGGGTCGAGGTGTGGGTGGGGTGTGGGAGTGGGTGTGGTCGGGGTGGGGGTCGAGGTGAGGGTGGGGTGTGGGAGTGGGTGTCGTCGGGGTGTGGGTCGAGGTGTGGGTGGGGTGTGGGAGTGGGTGTGGGTCGAGGTGTGGGTGGGGTGTGGGAGTGGGTGTGGTCGGGGTGGGGGTGGGGGTGTTCCTGTTGCAGCATCAGTGAAAAGCCTGTGAATAAACCTGAGCCCACACCAGATGTTTACCAGCAGCTGGCCTCCTGTCCTCTGTCTCTGCTGGTCCTGCTGAATCCTCCTGGGTCACACAGAACCTGATGTGACAGGATTGTTGGACAGTAAAGAAGGACATGGGAAGAAAAATACATCATCATCATCATCACCGCCAGGAAGCACAGTCACTGCCAACAGTGTTACTCAGTGGGTTTAGCTCCTGCACCTGTTCAGGGACTTGATGATGCTCACAACAGGGTCATCAAGGACGTCCACACCTGTCCTGCTCGGCTGCAGTAAAACAGGAGGTGGGGAAGACTCGACCTGCTTCCTGGACTTAGGACGAGCTGGGAGAGCGAGGCCTTCCTGCAGGAGGGGGGAGGGTGGGGAAGGGGGACTCCTTCGTAAGTCCCAAACAGTTTACGTCCTGCAGGTCTGGTTGGACTCATCATGGTTCAGACATATTATTGTTCACGTGGCCACAAACAATATTAAACAGTCAATTCACCTGATCCTGATCTGATCCTGATCCTGAACCTGATCCCGATCCTGATCCTGAATCTGCAAACACTCCTTCTAACTGAGCTGCTCTGGTTTTTGGTCTCAGCTAACATTGGTCTTAAGAAGAGTCCACACACACACACACACAGGTGTCCATCAGGACAAAATCTGACCCACCCGTTCAAAGTCCACTGCAGACAGACTGGGGAGAGAGAGACAGGTGAGACAGACAGACAGGTGAGACAGACAGAGACAGTGAGGCAGAGACAGACAGGTGAGACAGACAGGCAGACAGACAGACAGGTGAGAGACAGACAGGTGAGACAGACAGACAGACAGACAGGTGAGACAGACAGACAGACAGGTGAGACAGACAGGCAGACAGTCAGGTGAGACAGACAGACAGACAGGCAGACAGGTGAGACAGACAGGCAGACAGACAGGTGACAGGTGAGAGACAGACAGACAGACAGGTGAGAGACAGGCAGACAGGTGAGAGACAGACAGACAGACAGGTGAGAGACAGACAGACAGACAGACAGGTGAGAGACAGGTGAGACAGACAGACAGACAGGTGAGGGACAGACAGACAGACAGACAGGTGAGACAGACAGACAGGTGAGAGACAGACAGACAGGTGAGGGACAGGTGAGAGACAGACAGACAGACAGGTGAGACAGACAGACAGACAGGTGAGAGACAGACAGACAGACAGACAGGTGACAGACAGACAGGTGAGACAGACAGGTGAGAGACAGACAGACAGGTGAGACAGACAGACAGACAGGTGAGAGACAGACAGACAGACAGACAGACAGACAGGTGAGAGACAGACAGACAGACAGGTGAGAGACAGGCAGACAGGTGAGGGACAGACAGACAAGTGAGAGACAGGTGAGACAGACAGGTGAGACAGACAGACAGGTGAGGGACAGACAGACAGGTGAGAGACAGACAGACAGGTGAGAGACAGACAGACAGGTGGTGAGACAGACAGACAGACAGGTGAGAGACAGGCAGGCAGGTGAGAGACAGACAGACAGGTGAGAGACAGAGAGACAGACAGACAGGTGAGAGACAGGCAGACAGGTGAGGGACAGACAGACAGGCAGACAGGTGAGAGACAGACAGACAGGTGAGACAGACAGACAGACAGACAGGTGAGACAGACAGACAGGTGAGACAGACAGTCAGACAGGTGACAGACAGACAGACAGACAGAGACAGAGACAGGTGAGACAGGTGAGACAGACAGACAGAGAGACAGGCAGACAGGCAGACAGACAGACAGGTGAGAGACAGACAGACAGGCAGACAGGTGAGAGACAGGCAGACAGGTGAGAGAGAGACAGACAGACAGACAGACAGACAGGACAGACAGGCAGACAGGTGAGGGACAGACAGACAGACAGGTGAGGGACAGGTGACAGAGAGAGACAGACAGACAGACAGACAGACAGACAGACAGACAGACAGGTGACAGACAGACAGACAGACAGACAGACAGACAGACAGAGACAGACAGACAGGAGACAGGTGAGACAGACAGTCAGGTGAGACAGGCAGACAGGTGAGACAGACATGCAGACAGGTGAGACAGACAGGCAGACATGCAGACAGACAGACAGGCAGACAAACAGGCAGACAGGTGAGACAGACAGGCAGACAGTCAGGTGAGACAGGCAGACAGTCAGGTGAGACAGACAGGCAGTCAGGCAGACAGGTCAGACAGACAGACAAACAGGCAGACAGGTGAGACAGACAGGCAGACAGACAGGTACCTCAGCCCTCAGTGAACTTGTGTGCTGCTGATCATCTTGTGGATCTTCTCCATGAACCTGAGCTCAGACTTCAGGAGGGAGACAGACACAGCGACCTGACGCACCTGAGGACAAACACAACAGACAGCGCTGGGTGTATTTGTTATGTTGATCCAGACGGTCCTGCAGGGTGGAGCTCACAGCCTCCAGACTGCACAAAGACACAGACAGTTGTGATAAATGTCTACGAGTCCTCAGTTTCACCCGGTCGGTCGCTGACCACAGATCAGTTGTTACCGTTGGCTGCTGTGGGCCGTCAGGATGTTGTCCTCAATGTTGGACAGAGTGACGGTGAGCTCCTGGTTCTTCCTACTGATGGAGGTTTGCAGCTCCTGCAGCTCTGTCCTGCAGGAGGTCAGTGCGTCCAACACCTCCCCGCAGTGAACCTCCACCTCCTGCTGGTGGAGCTGCAACTCAGCTAAAAACAAAGAGAGAGACATGGTTCCAGTGTGGAGCAGCTGGAGACTACTGGGCCCCAGAGACATCAGGACGTCAGCATGAACTCAGCAACGGCTCCGCCCACCTGCTGCTGGTTACTGTCTACAATGATCCGTCTCTAACACATGACTGTGTTTAATGTCCCCCTCTGCTTCAGACACATGTTGGATCCATATTCTCTGCAGACTGTGATGAAACAGCTGTTTGCTCCTGTGCTCTGTCTCCTATCACAGCTGTAAACTGCTGAGGACAGTGTCCACTCACTGTTCTGGGATCTGAATGCTGTCCCTCTAACATCGTCCACTTCCAGTGTGTATCATGTCCTACATGCTGCATGTCCTTCTCCTCCTTTCCTCCATTGCCAGCTGTCCTATCTCCCTCCTCTCACCCAGCCCAGCCCTCAGCAGGAGGCTCCCCCCTGTGAGCCGGGTTCACAGGGAGCTGTGTCTGCTGATCTGGGGTCAGACTCTGGAGCTGTGTAAGTCAAACTGAAGTGAAGTGAAGTGAAGTGAAGTGAGCAGCGTGGGAAGTTAGCAGTCTGCTGTTTATTATGAGTGAACCTTCATGAGAACTTCACTCACTCAGTTCTCTGTACAGAACAGGAAACAGGAAACAGCTGGTACTTAGGTCCTGCTCGGGCATTAACCTGTGTCTCAGGTAACGCCATCACCTGTGGACAGCTCCAGGTGCGTCCCTGTGGTCAGCTCTCTCTTCCCACGTCCGTCAAGAGATGTTTTTAACAGTGAAGAGAGATGAAGCCCCAGAGGAAACATCCACTCAGAGCGAGGGATGAATGAAGGATGAATAAATCAGAGGCTGATCACAGCCGCTGGCAGCTTTTAAGGTGGAATATTTTCTTACATGTTACTCAACGTGTGAGTTAATGTGAATCCATCAGTACACCTTAACTGTTGATATGACTCAACTTTGACCAATCCATTAGTTTTGATTGGCGCTTTAGTGATGATTGGCTCTTCATCTTAAAAACAAATGTAATCTGGATCATGTGACCTGTGAATGTTCTGTTTTCACTCGGACAGAAAAAAGATCCGGAGCCTGGTTCCTCTGAGGGACCGGGTCTGTCCCTCAGCACCTTCCAGCCAAACCAAATCACCTGTGCTGTCTGAGCCACTCGTGATACATCGTCATATTTCTCTACGGCCTAATTCGAAGATTCAGACTTCGTGGACAAAGCCGTGTCACAGTACGTACGTCTGCTCACACAGAGGACACCAGGTGAGTGTTCGGTCCTTCGATGTGGCCGAGGACACATTTGTGTTTACACTCCTAAAACAATGTGGCCGTTTGATGTCCAGACCCCATCTGAACGTAGTCCGAGTGATTGGATCCCACATGCGTCCTAATGCGTCTTATCGCTGTCCACCTGTGATCAGATCACCTGAGAACAGGGCTTTAGACACAGCAGCGCTTTGAGCTAACCGCTAACACCTGCATGCTCACTACCTCATATACATGCTATTACCTAGGAGTTAGCATCATGGCATCAAGCTACATATCTGTGAGATGCAGTTCAGGGAAGAAGCTGTGGGGGCGGAGTCAGAACGAACAGCTGGTGCCACAGCTGCTGTCTACGTGTACATGTTGGTAAAAGGTGAGAACACCAGGTGACTTTAGCTTGTCAGCAGTAAACACAGGAGCAGCTGAGGCTGGTGGACGTCTGTAGTTCTGCAGGTAGTTGGTCATGAACCACAGAACTGGACACATTAAAATGTCAGCTGATGATGGCACGAGACAAAAGTCAGAGAATCAGTAGAGTTATTACAGTTTGTCCTGAGGGGACCACGTCCGTATGAACCAGATGTTTGGCCTCATAACTGAGCGCAAGAATGTGTGTGTGTGTGTGTGTGTGTGTGGTACCCAGGCGGGGTTGGTAGATGTGGGTCTGGATGTCTTGGGGGTTCAGCTGTTGCAGTTGGAGCTCCTGCTCTGAACACACTGCCTCCTTCCTGTCTGTTACCATGGCAACAGCTGAGCTAAGGACATCATGGAAATGCTGCTCCAGGTGGTCCAAGAACAGAGTCCGAGTCCTGGAAGCCAAAAACACAGTCAGCCACAGAGCGTCCTCTGCCATGGTGATGTGTGTGTGTGTGTACCTGCTCAGTGTGTGTGTGAGCAGCTCCACAGGAAATTGGCTCAGGTGTGTTTCCTGCTGCAGGTCTTCTGGGAGGCTGGGGGCGGGACATCCGAAGGCGGGGGCAGTGTATGTAATGCCCCTGGATGATGTAAACTTGATTTGGCTCCTGATGTCACAGAGACTCAGTAGAGAGGACTCCGCCTAAACACACACACACACACACACACACACACACACACACCTTATTACCTTACCTGTAATGTAAAATCTCAGACGTGGATTCAGCTGAGGACGCTAGAGAAGCGAAAGCTAACGTGATGTCGGCTGAGAAGGAGCACGACACCACGCAATTCCTGAAGATACCAAAGGACAAACCAGCAGAGAGTCTCAGTCAGGACCTGGTCCACCACCAGACTCCAGACCTCCAGCTTCAGGCTCCTTGTCTTTGACTGTCTGAGTCTCTGGACTCTGGACAGATGTTCCCTCGTCTGGTGTTTGGATGAGGATGACGATGGTGGTGGTGGAGAGACCTGTCCGACAGGTGACACCGCATGTGCACTCGTCCAGTGACGGACCGTTGCTGCTGAGGAAGAGCTGCTCACTGATGAAACAACCTTTACCTGGACCTGATTCTCACCTGAACCCTAAAACCAGGTCTGAACCCTCAGACCCTGAAACCCGTCCTCACAAAGACAGAAGTACGAGTACACACGTTTTTTCTAGACCAATAAGAAGCCAGTTATTGTTTGTCAATCACAGATCAGAGCTTCACCTCAATCAGCCAATCCTGAGAGGGCGGGGCGGGGTCAACATCATTCTGACAGCTGACTGGAGGATTCTCCATCACCTCCTCTGGTTCCTGCGTTTCAGCCTCCACACTGGTCTCTACACAAACAAACAAACCAGTTTAAACTGGACCAAACCAGTTCAAAGGCAGAGACAGTTTATTGTTTACGCCCTGTACTGTTACAGAAAAGAGGCAGACAGAAAGAAAGGACAGAGACACAGACAGACAGAGAGACTGACCCAGGTTGGTGGGGTTGCTAGGCGACAGGTGGAGGTTCTGCAGTTCTTCTGGACTCTGGAGGAGGAAGGTGAATCCATTCAGTGTTTAGTTCTGGACCTGAGGACTCGAGACATGAATAATCTGCTGACGTCAGACTAAATCTAAAAATACCTGCAGCTCAGCTCTGAGCTCTGAGACCCGCGACACGTGACCTTTTGACTGTGGACGACTTCCTGTCCTCCTCCACACCACAGAGGAAGGACAAAGTTTCTATTTCTAATTTCTACCACATTTATACGAGGGCTGACTGAGAAGCTGGTCTCTGAAGGTAGAAGGAGAGGAGTAAGCCGCCTCTGTCTCAGGGCCTGATCACCCCCTGATCTGACCCCGGCCCCTGATCTGACCCGGCCCCTGATCTGACCCGGTCTGAATCCGTCCAATCACAGAGCTGCTTTCAGACACGTCTGACCTCTGACGTGTTTGTAAAGATCAGCTGACTGATGTGTCCACGTCAGTAATGTGTGTTTACTGTGAAACCAAATCTAAGCTCTAAAGCTACCTGGTGTGGTAGAAGTGGTTGCCGTGGTTACCGGTGTGTAGGTATGTTTGAGGTGGTAGAGGGAGCTGAGGCTGCTGCTGTAGGAGAGAAGCTCCTCCAGAAAGACAGAAGGAAGACGGTCCAACACCTCCCACTGATCAGAGACACTCTGTCTGCAGCTGGACACACACACACACACACACAATTTCATTGTCTATGTACACAACTTATCTTTCCTCTATCTTGATCATCATGTTTGGTTGTGACCTCAGTGAGTAAAAAACATACGATCATTGATCTGATCTGAGAAAACAACACGTCAGGTACACAGAGACAGTCTGACCTGTCTGACCTGTCTGTCTGTCTGACCTGTCTGTCTGCCTGTCTGTCTGCCTGACCTGTCTGCCTGTCTGTCTGGTCTGTCTGCCTGCCTGTCTGTCCTGTCTGTCTGCCTGTCTGTCTGCCTGTCTGCCCGTCTGTCTGCCTGTCTGTCTGCCTGTCTGACCTGTCTGCCTGACCTGTCTGACCTGTCTGTCTGCCTGTCTGCCTGCCTGTCTGTCCTGTCTGTCTGCCTGACCTGTCTGCCTGTCTGTCTGCCTGTCTGCCTGCCTGTCTGTCCTGTCTGTCTGCCTGACCTGTCTGCCTGTCTGTCTGTCCTGTCTGTCTGCCTGTCTGACCTGTCTGTCTGACCTGTCTGCCCGTCTGTCTGCCTGTCTGTCTGCCTGTACAGGTGCAGTTCTTCTGGATGTTTCCTGTGATCAGCAGGTGAACTGATCTGAGAGCAGCAACAACGATCCCTGCACTGACACTATAACCTTAGCCTTAGCATTAGCAGATGTGTGGCCACACCTCTGTTTAATGTCCTGCAGGTAGAGGACAGTTTTGTCCAGAGTCATCTTCAGAGCGTCCTCGCTGCTCTCCTGACGGAGTCTGCCCAACAGGTTGTCCAGCCACACCTTCCTCCTCTGAAAACAGAGCAGCAAAGCATCATGGGAGACACTCCGACCTGCTGACAGATGCTCAGGAGCCTCGCGCCATCTCAGGTAACTGAGTCCACGAAGAAGTGGAGAGCCTGACTCACCTGAGTGCGGCGCTGCTGTGAGTGTCGGAGGTCGTCCAGCTTTTGCTGCACTTCTTCTTCTCTCCTCTCTAACCTGCGGCTGTGCATCTCCCACAGCAACGCTGCTCCACGCATTACAACGACCACACACCTGCTGAGACTGAGAGCACGACGGGCCACGGAGTCGCAGCACACCTGCAGACAGACAGACAGACAGGTGGAGAGAGACCGACAGACAGGTGGAGAGAGACAGACAGGCAGGTGGAGAGACACACCCTCAGGTCAGCCTGAGTCAGTCCTGTAAGGTTCTGATGTTCAGGTGATGGTTCACCTGTGTGAGGCTGCAGTCTGTGCTGCTGTTCACCTGTGTCATACTGACAGGTGTTTCTCTTATTCTGTCCACCCCCTTCAGATCAGTGAGGGCTGCTTAACTAACAGAAACACCAGTGTAAGGTAACAGAGGTCAGAGTTCACACAGGTGAACCATCAGAATCAGGACCAGGTACTGGACTGTGGATCAGGCTCAGTCTGGGCTCTGTGGGCTGATGACCGTGTTTGTGTGACTGACATCTAAAGCAGCCAGTCGCTCTTCATCCTCACTCTGGCTTCGTCCAATCAGAGAGAGGAGCTGAGAGCTGATGATGTGGTTCACCTCCTCGTCTGACAGCTGCAGAGCTGAGAGCGCCTCCTGCAGGAGGACACATTACAACAGTCAACAGCGGAGACGCCCACGTCCTCACGCTACACAGGAAATAAACAGCATCACTGAGTGAGTGGTTTTACCTTACAGCTCTCCACCACAGCCAGTCGCTCCTGCCACGTGTGTTCATAACAACCACGGAGCTGATGGAGGAAGTCAGCGTGAAGACAGTCTGACACACACACACACACACACACACACACACACAGTGTTCATCGCTGTTTATTCATCAGTGTTTGTTGATGCAAACACACTGATGTGTCAGGAGAGTGAGGGCGGGTACCGATCTGTTGGTTGACAGCTGTCAGCTGGCTGAACCAATCAGAGACCAAAGCAGTGGAGCAGGTGGGTGGCACCAGGGAGCTGAAACACAGAGGCAGGATGTGATTGGACGAGCAGCAGTAGGGGGCAGAGACCGTACACTGTCCACAGTCAGCCAGCACAGCACGTCTGAAGGACGTGGACTGACGCAGAGACAGCAAAAAGACAAAGACTCTGTACAGATTCGCTGTGATCATGTGACGTCCGGTTTAAAGGTCAGTCAGTTACCTGATCAGTCAGTGATCGGTTGGATTCCCAGCAGGTCAGACTAGACACAGACCTGAGCTCAGGACGGAGCAGAATCTATGCTGTTACCTGATCCTGCAGATGAGGTCACGGCGTCGTTCCGTCAGATCTCCGTGAGTTTGTTCCATCTGCAGACCTGAGATCAGCCGCTGATGCTGATCCTCGTCACTGCGGCAGAGACGCCTACAACACACAGAGGACTGATCAGGTCTCCCGGGAAGACGGAGGATGAGTTGGGGACACCTTGCAGCTGCAGAGCCACGTGTCCTCCTCCTGATCCTGGACCACACTGATAGTCCTGACGCAGCTGCTGACTCTGCTGCTGCTGACACAGTATTATCTGAACCTGTCCAAGACCTGGTCCTCCACCCACCTGAAGCCGTCCATGACGTCGGTGATCCTGCTCGTCCTCCAGCGGCTCAGACAGTCCTTCCAGTGCAGATGGAGGAGTGACTCCTGCTGCAGGTTCTCCTCCTGGAGGAGCAGCAGCAGACGAGCCACGCTGCGACGGTTCGCCAGCAGAGACTGATTCAACATCTGACGCACAGACAGAGGAGAACTGTAACTATCAGTGCGTCAGAGGTCAGAGGTCAGAGGTCGCAGCGCCTTACCGTGGCCTCGGTGTGAATCAGTCTGTGGACATCAGGTGGATGCAGGAAGCTGATCTTCACCAGCAGGTGGCAGAACTTCCTGAGCACAGCTCTGATCTGCACACACAGAGCAGTGTTTCAAACAGGCCTCATCACTGATCCAGGATCAGTCTCTCAGACTGAGCCTGTTCAGGCTGAAGTTACACCCCCATCACACCTGAACCCCATCATACCTGAACCCCATCACACCTGAACCCCCATCACACCTGAACCCCATCATACCTGAACCCCATCACACCTGAACCCCCATCACACCTGAACCCCATCACACCTGAACCCCCATCACACCTGAACCCCATCATACCTGAACCCCATCACACCTGAACCCCCATCATACCTGAACCCCATCACACCTGAACCCCCATCATACCTGAACCCCATCATACCTGAACCCCATCACACCTGAACCCCATCATACCTGAACCCCATCACACCTGAACCCCCATCACACCTGAACCCCATCACACCTGAACCCCCATCACACCTGAACCCCATCATACCTGAACCCCATCACACCTGAACCCCCATCATACCTGAACCCTATCACACCTGAACCCCCATCATACCTGAACCCCATCATACCTGAACCCCATCATACCTGAACCCCCATCACACCTGAACCCCATCACACCTGAACCCCATCATACCTGAACCCCATCATACCTGAACCCCATCACACCTGAACCCCCATCACACCTGAACCCCATCATACCTGAACCCCATCACACCTGAACCCCCATCACACCTGAACCCCATCACACCTGAACCCCATCATACCTGAACCCCCATCACACCTGACCTTGTCAGTTCGCTGAGTCTCACATTCAGTCAGTCTGTGGTTCAGCTCCATGATTCTCATCTTCTTCACCATCACCTCCTTCTCCACCTGCTCCCAGAGAGCACACACCTCCTACACACACACACACACGACCTGAGCTCCTCTTTGAGTCGTGGCTTTCAAAGTTTCCACCATGATCCAGGAAGTGACATCACACTGAATGATACAACATGTGTTGGGTTCAGGTCTGACTCAGCGAGTCTGAGAGTGTTCACATGTACCTGCAGACTGACATGATCCAGGTGTTCCAGCTGTCCCATGCTGTCCTTCAGTTTGTCCAATCTGAGGTCCACCTCTTGCTGAGAGGACAGCAGCTCCTGACTGACGGTCCTCACCTGAGTCTCACACACCTGACAGGACAATATGTAGGTGAGGTAAAGTCAGAGGTCAGGTGTGTACCGCCCACTGTACCTGCGTGTCTACCTGACTGATCGCTGTCAGTTCAGCATCCAGCTGTTTCAGAGCTTCTTCATGTCTGATCCGTTTTTTCTCTGTCAGACGCTCAATGATGTCAGAGCTG
>CM028882.1:27239832-27267332 GCA_016801885.1 Toxotes chatareus
TCAGACAGCCTTCCTGTTTTCTGTTAAAGCAAATTCAACACTTCCTCCGTCTGTTTCACAATTAAAGCCTTTATATGTCCTGAAGGCATTTTCCAGATTTCGTTTCTGTCGCTGATGAAATGAACTTGAAGGACTGTTTTCTCACTAATGCTCCAAATCTAATCAAGTCATTTCAAAATCCTTTATTTATCCAGTAAACTCTTATTGTGAAAGGCATACCTGCTGCAGATCTGTGCACCTGGTGTGATGAGCTGAAAGTGTAACTGTAGTTTGGCTCAGACCTACAAACGGATTTTCTACTGATTATTACTCATTTCTGTCGATTTATATTTTCCCTGTTTTATGTAACTTCGGCCTCCTGTGCTCCTCCCTCACCCCTCACCCCCTCACCCCCTCACCCTGGCTCTCTGCTCCTCTGCTCTGTGGAGTTCTCTCCTCAGTCTGAACACTGTAGATAGGAGGTTGAGCTGAGGAGGATGAACTCCTTGCTTCTCCTGTCTTTTCTCCTCCTTCTTCTCCTTTGTATCTTGTCTTTTCTCCCCCTTCTTCTCCTCCTTTGTATCTTGTCTTTTCTCCTCCTTCTCCTCCTTTGTATCTTGTCTTTTCTCCCCCTTCTTCTCCTCCTTTGTATCTTGTCTTTTCTCCTCCTTCTCCTCCTTTGTATCTTGTCTTTTCTCCCCCTTCTTCTCCTCCTTTGTATCTTGTCTTTTCTCCTCCTTCTCCTCCTTTGTATCTTGTCTTTTCTCCCCCTTCTTCTCCTCCTTTGTATCTTGTCTTTTCTCCGCCTTCTTCTCCTGTTTTTTCTCCTCCTCCTCCTCTTTCTGCTCCTCCAGTCTGTTGGGGTGGAAGAAGGTCTCTGTGGGCAGAGCCAGACCCCTGCTCTGAAAACACACATTTTAACAGGTTAGTGAGTCAGAGACACGCTACAGTGCTCACGGATGTTCAAGTGTCCACATACTTCTGGACACCTGACTGTAAGTTTCAGCCTAAAATCTTCAAACATGTCAGTATGAGCGTGAAGCGTCAGTGTGAGTGACAGTGGCTGAACATGACGCGTGTCAGATCTACTTCCTGCAGCGGCCTCAGCGTCCGTCGTCTCAGCAGCCGAGTCTGATTCTCAGCTCGCAGCACGGTGTGCTTCAGACGCTCCACCTGCACACACACACACACACAGAGGTCAGAGGTCACATCAGCGCTCTGTACGGATAATCAGGGGTCAGAGGTCAGCTGACCTCTATCTGCAGGTCTCTGTTGGCGAGCAGGGCGTTGCTCTTCTCCTGGTTCAGAGTGTTGATGTCGGCCATCAGGCTGTAGTTGTGATCTCTGAGCTGCTTCACCTCCTCGCTCAGCCGCTCCCGCTCGCCCTGAACCTTCTGCAGGTGCTCGCTCAGCTTCGTCAGCTGGTGCTCCCTCAGCTGCTGCTGCTGAGACCACGCCTCCTGGACACCGCAACAAAATCAACACACCAAAGCACCACCCGTCACCCTTCAGCAGAGCTTTGTCATCTCCATCTCTAATTCTTCCTTAGTAACCCGGTTGCTATGCTGACCTGTTCCTTGGCGATAGAGCAAGCCTGTTGGCGGCGTCTCCTCTCTTCCTGAAACGCCCTCTGCAGGCGGCTGAGCTCAGACATCAGGAACTGAGTCAGACCAGATTCTCCTGCTGTGTCTGAACAGAGAGGAACATTAACAGGTGAGACACGGAAGGTAGATCTGCTCACAGCCAATCAGAGCAGGCCACACACCGATGAGGATGCTGAAGGTCTTGTTAGGCTTCTTCCCGGTGATTCGACTGTACAGCTGAGGATAATCCAGCTCCAGACTCTCCAGAAAGGCTGTGTAACCTTTGACCCCCGTTCTCTGCAGGATGTCCAGCAGGACTCCTGTAAAGGTCAACAAAGGTCAGGAGTCAGACAGCCAGAGACCTGATGGTAACACTGACCAGTGGGATGAGTGTCACAGACATGATGAGAGGAGGGAGATCGCCCAGAGACCACGGCTTTCCCTGAGTGACTGACCAACACCCTGAGCTGGGTGGGTAAGACCGCCACCCCCCTACCTGCTGACACGACCTCAGTGACAAACATACGAGGGACTGAAAGGCCGCGGAGGCCTGGGGGTTAGGGTTCCAGCAGACTGCAGCGACTCAGACGTGGCAGCAGGATGGTCTGAATCTGGGGTCTGTGCTGGACGCTGGACTCTGGACGCTGGACTGAGGAGCTCAGTGAACAGCTCTGAGTTTCTATAAAAACACTGAGGTTGTGTTTCTTACCAACTTTTCTCTTCCGGATGACGAGGGTGGGGTCGTTGAAGAGTTGCTCTTCATCCTCAGCACTGATCACCTGACAGCATCCACCGCAAAACAAGATGGGGGGTGGGGGAGCAGGAGGAGGAGGAGGAGCAGCGGGGTAAGAAAAACAGACTCTGGCAACGTGGAGCAGGAGGAGCCGGAGACTCGCTGCTGTAAGGAGTAAGTGAAGGAGCAGGTGCAGCAGGAGGAGGAGGAGTTACCTGACACTGTCGCAGGTACGGAGTGATCCGCGACGGTTCGATGGTTTTGATGAGAAGCATCCTGAACTCATCCAGCTGCAGCCAGCAGAGGTCGTCCTCACACACTCCATCCATCACTGCACACTGAGACACACACACACACTCACACACACTCACTAACACACACACACTCACACACACACTAACACACACACTCACACACACACACACACACACACACACACACACACACACACACACACACACACACACACACACACACACACACACACACACACACACACACACACACACACACACACACACACACACACACACACACACACACACACACACACACACACACACACACACACACACACACACACACACACACACACACACACACACACACACACACACACACACACACACACACACACACACACACACACACACTCCACACACCACACACCCTCCACACACCACACCACCACTCCACACACACACACACACACACACACACACACACACACACACACACACACACACACACCACACACACACCACACACACCACCACCACTGCACACACACCCACACACACACACACACACACACACACACACAACACACACACACACACACACACACACCACACCACCACACACACACACTCCTCCACTCCACACACACACTCACACTCACTCACACACTCACACTCACTCACACTCACACACACACTGAACCTGAACACACAGCTACACTGTCCTGATACACATGGCCATTAACTCTATGGTGTCTCTCTGTCCCTTGTCCTGTCACCCTCTCTGTCTCTCTCTGTCCCTTGGCCTGTCGCCCTCTCTGTCTCTCTGTCCGTCTGTCTCTGTCGTCGTCTCTGTGTTTTCTGAGGGAGAAGTTGTTTCTCTCACTTCCTGTTTGCGGTTCAGTCTCCACCCCCTCTGACTGGCACTGACACGATTCGTCGCATTCATCCCAATCCACCAATCACATCACACCTGTACAGGACGTAAACACACAGGTGGAATCATTCTCTGTTTCTCTGAACATCTGTTCTGAACGTCACAACATCTGCAGGACAAAGGTCAAAGAAACAAAAACAAACAAACAAAAAGAGAGAACACAACAATATAACAGGTGATAGAGCAGAGAGACGCTGCAGCTCAGGACCGTTTGGTTTCTGTAAAGCACCGACACTTTAAAATCCTCCGGCATTTCATTCCTGTTTTCTCATCAGCTGAGTTCGTGTGGACAGAAAGAGGAAGAAGTCAGGATTAGAGAAGTCAGAAGAGGAATGACTCGCTGAACAGGAAGCATCAGCTGACTGAAACTGGAAGTGATGTCACAGCACAATCATGTTTTTTACTTTTTTTTTTTTTTTTAACTCCGGTTCGTGGAAGTTTCATCGAGCTGAAACCAAACCAAAAAACAAGTGTGGAAATTGGTCAGTCCTCAGAGTCCTCTCAGTCCTCTCTGTCCTCTCAGTCCTGACACTGATCAGCAGTAAACATACTGAGTGCACACTGCTTCATTTCACATTAACTCTCTTTATTACAAAATAATCAGCTCTTAAATATTTTTCTTTACAGAAACTGAAGCAAATAACATCAAATAATGTGTTTTAGTGCAATTTCATCATTAAAGTGAGGTTCCTGAACGCACCACAGAGCTCGATCACGCTCCGATTGTCAGTGGATTTATAGATCGACGTCCTGCAGACATTAGCTTCACCTTTCAAATTTCTGTGAAAATCAACCTGCAGAGAATTTTCTGAGTCTGACTTTGGAAAAAACTTGTGTTGGAACATTTAAGGTTTTATTTGTATCAGTGTTTTTCTCCGTGAGCTGTGCTACCTGCTGACTCTCTCACTCCACCAGATCTTAAACTGATGTTTAAAGTCTGACGATGTGATTTTCTGAGAATTTGAATGAAAACAATTTATTTCTGAACTGTAAAGTTTTCCAGAGCTCAAACTGACTCGCTGTTTATATCACAGCGTATGAACCAGACGCAGATCGGTGAGTTTTACTGGACTGTGGTGATCTGGTTTCTACCGGTCTGGTCCGGTCTGGTCGGGGGCGGGTGTGCCGACGATTCCTGAGAAGTGACTGGCCGGAGCTCCTGAGCCGTCACGCTGCAGCACAGATCCCTGGAGAATAAAATAAAAGCACTGGTGAGTGGCCCTGGTCTCCGTTGGGTTTGAAACCTGCTTGTTCAGATTTACACGATTTTAATGTCAATACAACAAAAATATCGTTGCTCTTTTCATAAAACGTTCTGCTCCATGTTCATGTGCTGATGTTTGATTTAGAATTTGCCCCAGTGAAATTTCCTGAGTGAAATCACAGCAACTGATCAATGAAAACAATCAGATTAAAAGTGTGAGAAGAAGAACATCCTGATGCCCAGTGGCGACCCCAAAAGGCAGTGAGATGTGCCGTCTGGGTTTTGAAGGTGACACCTGGTGGCTGTTACTGGTACTGCATCACATCACAAAATACTATGAAAAGCGTGTAGCTGAGGAAACACTGTAAATGAGAAAATCCTGAATCCTTGACTCACCTCTGCTCTCCTCCGTCTCCCTCTTTCTTTGATTTTCTTCAGCTCCATCTCCTCCTCCTCCTCCTCTTCCTCCTCCTCTTCCTCCTCCTCCTCTTCCTGAGTGGCTGGGCAGGCCACAATCTTCTCTGGGATTGGCTGGATAGTGGCCAGGAGGGCAGGAACAGTGAAGCAAGACAGGAAGCGGGCCTTCAGCAGCTGGTAGGCGGGGTTACTTGAGAAACGCTCTGTCACCAGCTGACGGACTGCCGCCACAAGCTCCTCCTCCTCCTGCGGGAGGTCAGAGCTGACAGAAGGAGCTGCAGGAAGACAAATCAAACACACCTGAGAAATCACCTGGACTCAGAACTGATCTGTGTGAAACACCTTCTGACAGTCACAGGTATCCTGCTGTGCACAGTCCATTCAGCAGATCCACATGAGCCGCACGCTTCGGTCACACTCGGCTCTGCAGGCACACACGTGTTCCTCACGGGATTTTTTTGTATTTGCAAAAAAAAAAAGCTTTGTGATTGTTGAAGAAAAAACAGACTGTGCATGAAACCAGCGTCCTGACATGCAGACGGTGGACAGCAACGGGGACATTAAGAGACTAAGAAAGTGCTTCGATACTGATAAGGACAGCGATTTCTGCTTTGCTGCTCTGTCTATTTCACACACACGTGATGTTTTGATGAACAGAAGAATTCGGCAGTGATCGCCACCATGGACAGACAGACACAGAAAAGAGCACCACCTACAGTAAGCACCTGTCAGGTGAGTAGTACCTGGTTGGTCCCCAGCAGGTCTGAGGTTAGAGGTGGAGTCTGGTGGAGGCTGACGGGAGGTTTTCTCTGTGCTGTGGTCAGGTCTGGGTTTGGTTCGGGGCTTTCGGGGTTCGGAGCTTTGAAGTATCTGCAGGGATGATTTGGTCAGAGAGTTCTTGGCCCGGAGCAGCGCACTGAGCGTGCTCAGATTGCTGACGAAGGGCGGCAGGTACGGCAGAGCCACGTCCAGACCAGGAACCACCACCCCTCCCCGTCCGCTCAGCCAATCACGCACTGCCACCCGGGGCTCGGAGAACATCAGGGAGGGGTCGAACAGCAGTGCCTCACTCCTGAGGGGAGGGGGCTCTGCTGGGTCCACTCTGACTGCACCCTTGTATGGTAGGAAGAGTCTGGAGGAAGAGTAGGGGGGGCAGGAGGGGAGGGGGGAGGAGTGAGGGCCTGTGACAGGTTGCAGTATAAAAGCTGGTGGAAGGGTCCTAGGTGGACAGGTGGACAGGTGGACAGACACAGCAGGGGGTTTGGGTGCAACTGGTCGCCAACTGCCAGAGGTGAGTCGCACAGGGGGTGTGGCTGGTGGGTGGTTTAAAATATTCCCCAGTGGAGGTTGAAGGGATGAACCTGACACCAATGCTAGCTGTAGGCCTTGGGACGAGGTGTCTGCCAGCTGCACCATCCCACCAGGAGTCATGACCCACATTGACTGACCGGGAGGTAAATGCACCCTGGGAAGCGGCGTCTCGGGCTGCACGACAACTTCCTCTTTTGACCGAGACGTACGACACCGCATCTTTCGAGGAGAAGTTCTCTTCTTCTTGGCCTCAGCCTGGAAACAAAAAACACAGACAGGGTCAGACTGACACGAGACGAGACAGGGAGGACATGGCCTGAGGAGGGGAAAGACAGACAGGGAGGAAACACATCGTACCTTAGCTACAGTAGCTTCTTGCAGTGCTAAGGCCTTCTGACTCGGTTTCCGAACCCTCTTCCCTTCCTGGATCACACCTGTACCAGCCCCACCAACAGGACAACCTACCCCAACTGCACACTGGTCATCCTGATCGCTTATTACCTGATCCTGCTCCTCCCCCCGGCCTCGTTTCCTCCGTCTGGGCTGATCTTTCGGGGTTGTGTTTGGGGAGGAGTCAGATTTACAGGGTATGGGGTTTAGCTTTCTGGGGGCGGAGCTTGGTTGACTTGGGGTGGGGTGAGGATTAATAAAGGAGTAGTCATGGTCACGGTGGAAAGGTAAGCTTAAAGTGGAGGAAGCAGTGTGCTGACTGGCACACATGTTCCTATCAAAGCAGGAAGGTGAGGTGGTCTGCAGCAAATTCACAGAGTCAGGGGGAACATTCAGTCCAACAGGAGGAGGTGCAAGTGAAGCAGCTTTGACCCCAGCAGGAGCAGGCCTCTGAGCAGCAGTCGGAGGCGTGGTCAGGGAGGAGGCAGGAGTCTGAGGTACCAGCTGGATGGATGCAGTGCCGAGCTGCTGAGGAGGAGAGTTTGTGCTCTGGGCCTGAGCTGGAGACGAAGCAGCTCTCTTCGTGGATTCAACCTGAATGGGAAAAAAACCAAACCGAATCAAATTCTCCCAATTCTCCCAAATCAAATCTGATCATCTCATTACAGGAATTCCTAAAAAGGCAGTTACCTTGGCTTCAGCGGCTTCCTGCAGAGCTCTGGCCTTCTGAATCACACTGTCACCTGCTCCTTCCACACCTGTACCTGCCCCACCAAAACCCACCTCGTTCAGATTGTTGCAAACAGTTGCCTCCTTCTGCCCCTTCCCTGTGGGTAGACTCAGAGTGGAGCTGGGAGGACTGGGGGAAGGGTGAGGTTTGTTGGGGCAAGTTGCATGGGAACTGAACATGGAGGGAACACCGTGCTGACTGACCAGTCCACAACCAGTAGAATCAGTCTGGTTAGGCGGTGGGGGCTGGTCTTTTTTGAGGTTTTGAGTCAAAGGTACAGCCTGTTGGCAGATGGAGGCAGAGCTGGCAGGTGTAGCACCCTGGAGCATTGGGACCATAGAGACAGGGGGGACGTTCAGTCTTAGAGGTGGAGGAGATGCATGTAACAAAGAGGTGACCAGCTCGACAGGAAGCGGTCTACCTGGAGATGGAGGGGATGTGATCAGGGACGAGTGAGGTATGTGCTGGATGGAAGCAACATGAGGTTGCTGAGGTTGGAGGACAGGATGAGGAATGAAGACAGCCTGAGGAAAGGGCATAGGAGAAATCTGAGGATGCATGTTAGGAGGCATCTGAAGAACGCCAGGATGATTCAGAGGAGGCATCGATGGGGGGAGACGAGGTGGAAAAGTCTGTGGTTGCTGCAGCAATATGAGTTGCTGTGGTCGAACCTGCTGTTGCAGCAGCAGTTGTTGCTCTTGTTGCTGCAGGACCTGAAGCTGCTTCAGGATCAGTCTGTGCTGCAGGTCTAACACCTGCAGGTCCTCTTTCACGGCCTTCCTCCGTTGCAGCATTCCTGCAATGGTCTTCGGGTTCTTCATCTTGACGGAGGAGGGATCTGGGGGCGGAGTCAGTAACACCGTCCTGTTTCTTCTCTGCCCTATCATTTCCTTGCACCCTATGGTGTCCACGTTCATGGTCTGAAGGAGCAGCAGGAAGACGGGAGTTGAAGAGAGCTTGGTTTTCTGTCCTCGCTCCCTCAGGGCGTCTGCTGCCGTCAGTCTGGTTTTTGCTGGGATGAGCAGATTGCCGATCCAGGGAGTCGCCGCGGCCTGCAGCTCATAGTCCAGCCCCATGTCCGTCGCTCGGCCCAGGTGGTTCTGTTTGCTGGTCTGGGGTGTCTCTTGGGCACGGGAGCTCTGGTTATTGAACTTGTGTGCCTGGTGGTACAGGTGGGCTCGGAGCTGGTGAGGTGACACCATCATCATGGTGCTGCTGCTGTGGCGATCCTCCCATGGCAGCTCTCTAGGATTTGGTCCAATGACCACAGAGCGTCCAAACTTGCCCAGGATGGTTGACCGGACCTGCTCCCCACTGTGGCCATCACCAGAAGAAGGTAACGCCACCGGATGAAAGCTGAGGAAGGTGGAACGTTGTGCTTTTTCAACCGGAATCCACTCCTGTAGGGGAGGGATGGTGTGCTCCTCCTCCACCGCTTTCTCCTCCATCCTCTCCACTTGCACAACCTCCTCCTTTTTCTTCTTCTTCTCCTCCTCATCACTGTCCATGTACTCCACCACCATCTCCTCCTGCTCTTCCTCACTGCTCTCCTTTTCCTCCTTGAGGCTCAGCAGTTTCCTCCTGATGTTCTTCTTGACCGGGAAAATCCTCTTCTTCTTCTTCTCTCCTCGACTCTTCCTTGATTTCTTACTGTTGTTACCTTCCTGTTGACACACAGAGTCAGATCAGTCACAGTCTGTTTTCACGGTTCTGATGAGGAACCAGACAATCATCAGATTTCATTGATCAATCACTGATGACAGACTAAACCCACAGAACAACTAAGATAAGATGCTTAAACAGCCGTGTGCAGGTGTACTGAGAACTGGAGCTGGTTTAAGTGCAAAGGGGAGGGGTCACAGTAAATCCTGATCAGAAAGCCCTGTGTACCTGAGCAGGAGGTGGGCGTGGTCTGCTCAGTTTCCTCCACTCTCTCAGACACTGAGCGTCGTAGCGGTGAGGGATCTCAGCGGCAATCTTCGCCCAGCGACCTGAAACAGACAAATTATTATCGTCATTATCTGAGACAAGAGACAAACAGGACGTGATGACAAGATGTTGGTTTAAAGACGCACCACCAGTGGACGGGGACACAGAAAATCCGAACCAAAACGTGGATAAAGGTTCAAAACTGACAAAAGGTTTTAGGTTCGATTCCCCAGTGGTTTAAAATGATTTCTGTTGGAGCCAGGTACATTTCTAACTCTCTGTTTACTTTAACGTCTTTTATTCTCGGGGGTTCCAGTTCCTCCTCAGTCTGGGTTCAGGTGCGTTACTTTGAGATGTCTCTGCTCTTGACGTTCCTCAGCTGTTCTTTATGGATTCAGAGATCAGACTTCCCTCTTTGCCACTGGTTTCCAGTGACTTTGGTTTTAATACGCTGCATCGACTGAAACCAGATCACACACCTGATCTCCACAGACCTCCAGAACCCTGAGACCTGAGATGATTCATCCGTGATTAAAACTGTTACCACAGCAGCTGCACACAGCTGGGTGGTTTCTGGGTGCCTGAGGAAATAACAACAGGGGCCCCTCCAGAGGTTAATCCAGCCTTGACTACAGTACCCATAAGCCTCAGCACCCACCGACGCCATGTTTGTCCACCAGCTGCAGCAGCAGGTCTCTTTCCTGTTTGTCAAATGCTCCTCTCTTTGTTCCCGCCTTCAGACAGTCATGATACCTGCACACACACACACACGTTTACTGTGAGAGAAACAACCAAACACAGTCTGACTCTCTCACCTCTCATCCAATCAGGTCTCACCTGTCTCTGCAGGCACTGTCAGTGCGTCCAGGAACGTCCAACCTGATCTTCCACCAGTTCTTCTCCCCATAACGAGACACAGCTCGCAGCAAGAGCTGAGAGATAGACAGGCAGAGACAGAGAGACAGATGAGTGTCTGTGGGACACCTGTTCACCCGTCCAGACGTGACGCCAGCACCTGCCAATGTGGAGCGCGACATAAAGTGTCTTTATTTGCTGAGACAGAAAAAGTCTCAGTGTGTTGGTCGTGTGTGTGTGTGTGTGTGTGTGTTTGCATCATGTGCTGCAGGAACTAGTTTATCTGGTTAACCTGCATCTGAGTATGTGAGTTAGTTTAGCTGCTCACATAACAACCCTGTGTCCAGGTGTTTACACATCAGGTGAGGGCTGACAGTAACTGTCCAGGTGTTCAGTGTCTCTTGCTCATAGTCATAGTAACTGTCATTTATTCCGCAGGTGTGTCCTGTCTAAGCCCCGCCTCCTGCCTACCTGGTCCTCCTCTTTGGTCCATGGGCCTTTCTTCAGGCTCGGGTCTAAAACCTGGTTCCACCTGTAGATCAGCTGAGCGGGGTCCCGCCCCTCCATGAAGTAACTCACTGAGCATGAGAGACAGACAGGTGGACAGAGCGACAGATGGAGACAGGCCTTTCATAACCAAGGTTCACATCTGTATGATTCAAGGTTAATGTTGGTGTGAGCAGGTTCACGGGTCAATCAACACGCACACGCACGCACACACAGTGGGTGGGAGATGGTGTGTGTGATGTCACCGTGTGATGTCATTACTCTGCGTGTAAGGGATGAAGTTTCCGATCCTCATCTTGTCCACCAGCTCTCTGAGCACAGCGTCTTCAGCTGGAGTCCAACTACTGCGTCTCAACGAGTCTGAGACAAAACGCTGGAACGTCTGAAGACACATGAAGGCTGTCCTCCCCGTCTGAGAGACAGACAGGTGGAGAGACAGAGCGAGAGAGACAGGTGAACTTGACATGTGGAGAAATGGACAAACAGGTTCAGGTCAAGGCGAGACAGGAAGGTGACAAGCCCACAGGTGAGAGACAGACCAGTCACACAGAGACAGGTCAAAGATACCAGAGACAGAGAAGGGAAGGCAAGAGAAGGGACAGACATGAGGGAAAGACAGGTAAGACAGAGACTGTTGAAAGACAGGAGGAGACACCTCCTCCCCCTCCTCACCCCCAGCTCCTGTGCGATGGTCTCCCACTGCTTCTCACTGTGTCTCCTGCTGACCTCCTTCAGCTGCTGCACCTCCTCCTTACTCCAACGAGTCTTATTGATGAGCGGGTGGAGGAAGTTCTGCCAGAAACAACGAATGTCCTCCGCGTCCCTCGTCCCTTCAAACTGAGGAAGAGGGGGAGGAGGGGAGGAGGGGAGGAGGAGGTCTCATCAGTGAGTCTGATGTTTCTAGACTTGTCATCATCTGATTGGTTGATTTTTAGATTTACATCAATATTGGAGATTTTCTGCCAATCATGTTCTTCGTAGCGATCACCAATCAGCTCCTCCTCATTCTTCCCTCTGACCAATGGGAGACAGAGAAGGACACGGTCAGAGACACTCATTAGACTCCGTACCTCACAGGTGTACTTGTGAGTACTGTCACTGGGACCTGAGACACACCTGAACCTGGTCTTTCAGAGTCTGAGACGGGGACTATGAGGACTGGACGGACACACATACCTGAGCAGGTCGATGTCTCTCTCCAAACTGTCTATCTGCTCTCTGAGCTGCTGTCTGTATGTCTCCTGTGCTGAGGACAGCTTCTGACTCAGGTAGTCCACCCTGAAAGAGACAGACAGGTTGCAGTAATATCACAGTAAGTACAGACCCTGTAACACTGGACTTCACTGTTTGTCCAGGTCTTCCTGTTGGCGCCTGGACCGTTGTTATGGTGACTGCCGGTTGTTAAGTGGCAGTGAAGGTGTGCTGTTTGTCTCCACGTTCCCAACATGTGGACAAATTGATGTCACTTTGGACACAAGCATCTGAATTTTCCGGTCCTGTCCCCGGTGGATCGAGCCTGAGATGTTTTTTGGTGGTTGCCTGGGCGTCGCTGACGTGTTACAGTCGCATTACAACTGTTATAACTGCGTCCACTGCACAAAGACAAAGTCATGATTCTGAGGACAGTCCACACAGGAAGTGCTTCAGACGCCGCCTCAGCCCGACTCACAGAACAGTGGTGATCTGGACACTGCTGCTACACTCTGTGTGTACACCAACACGCTAACACCGCTACGACGACGACGACAACAACAACAACAACAGTAACAATAACAAACTGAGGTTACTTGGACAGTTTGGGTTGGATCAGTCTCCTCAGACTGTCTCTGGTCACCGAGTGGATCAGCAGTGTCTTCTGCCAGCTCTCCCCTGAAGACACAGATAGATTTGTGAGGACATGAGGACAGACACAGCAGAGGACAGGAATGTACGGAGAGTCGATCAGTGATGAGTGTTTACAGATGTGTACGTGTCAGAGCAGCTGTTTCCTTCTTACATCGTTTCTTTTTCAGTTTCTTGTTGTCCAGACATCCCGTCATCCTGCTGGCCTTCTCCTTTGTCTCCTGATTGGCTGGAGGACCCTGGACAGAGACAAAGACAGAGCCTCATTGGTCAGCTGTCAACAGTATGTCTGTCTGTCTCTATCTCTCTGTCTGTCTGTCTCTGTCTCACCAGCCCTGTCAGTTTGTCCTTGAAGTATGGTTTGAGGAAGCGACCCAGGTACATGTTGATTGGCTGCTGGTAGGAGGAGGGGGCGGGCTGTTCTCTGGAAGGTTCTTTGATTGGTCCAGACAGCTGAGACACCAGGTCCTTCTACAGAGAGAGGACGTGTTATTATCAGCACTGACCTGCTGTCTGTTGCTGAGTGTCTGTACTGACCTGCTGTCTCTGGTTGAGTGACAGTAGTGTCTCCAGCTGGTCCAGAGTCTCCTGAACCACCTGCTGGTAGACCAGGTTCATCTGAAGACAGGAGTCCACGGACAGAGACAGACCCAGCTCACTCTGAACACGAACACAGACAGACACAGACGGTGAGCCACGGACTCGCTGGCTGCAGCAGACGTAAACGGCGTGTATGTGACGGGGTTACTGACCTCCTCACTGCTGCTGCTGCCGCCGCCGCCGTCATCTGAGCAAACAGATCACACGTTAACGAAGCCGCATCAGCTGCACGCGACACTTTAATCATCAAGACTCCACAGACAGTCAGTGAGACAGACAGACAGTGAGACAGTCAGACAGACAGACAGTCAGACAGACAGTCAGTGAGACAGTCAGACAGACACACAGTCAGACAGACAGACAGACAGACAGACAGTGAGACAGTCAGACAGACACACAGTCAGACAGACAGACAGTGAGACAGTCAGACAGACAGACAGTCAGACAGACAGTCAGTGAGACAGTCAGACAGACACACAGTCAGACAGACAGACAGACAGACAGACAGTGAGACAGTCAGACAGACACACAGTCAGACAGACAGACAGTGAGACAGTCAGACAGACAGACACACAGTCAGGTCAGTGAGACAGTCAGACAGACACACAGTCAGACAGACAGACAGACAGTCAGTGAGACAGTCAGACAGACAGGTAGGTACCTGACACACTGATTGGACTGTGTGGTCCAAGGACGTCCTCCAGGTTCTGGATCTCTTTCTGGATCTTGTCTCTCTGGGCCAACAGACCTGCTGCAGACTGAACACACACATGTATTTGTCTTTCTCTACTAGTGAGGACCCTCACTGACATAATGCATTGTCCCCTAACCAGTCTCAGTGTAACCTGAACGTGAACCCTAAACCCAGTCTGCACCATCACACTGAACCACATGTCCCCAAACACAGAAACAACACACACAAGCTTCTCTGAGTGTTTGCATACAACCATTAGATAGACTGGTTTGTGTGTGTTGGGAGGGGGACATGGGAGTCTTAGAGTACTGGACCCAGAACACCTTGTCTCTGGTCGGTGCAAGTGGTCTAGACTCTCCATTGACTCCAGAGTTGACTTAGTCCAGAGAGTGTGTGTTACCTGTCTCTCATCCTCTCCATCACCTCCTGATTCATCATCTGATCGAGAGACACAAGGTCACCGTTAGAGAAACAGACAGGCAGGCAGAGACGGAGACAGACAGAGAGGGACAGACATGTACCTGTCTCACTGCTCAGCAGCTCCAGTTCAGCGTGTGTTACAGACAGACTCTGTTCCAGCTCCTCCACCTGTCGCTGGATCCTGTCTCTCTCCTCTGACAGAGAGACAGACATGTCTGTGAACACAGACACAGATGTGGACAATCAGTCATGTTCCCTCGTCCCCTGTAGCACCCGTCCTGTCAGCTGGCTCTGGTTTCATGTGTCTGATCCCACTGCATCATATGAATAACACTGTCAACATGCAAGCACACGTTTCCTGTTTTCCTGTGAGCTGCTAACACGGAAACGTCCCCCCCGTCCCCTGTGGGATTAATAAAGTCCATGGATTAGTATATACAGCATATGCTTCTGTAATTTGGGTGAACTCAGCCTTTAACGTGCTCTAAACATTTAAACCGAAGTAAAGTCTGACTTAGTGAAATAAACCTGGTTTTAACCTGGAGTCACGTGTTTGAACTTTCAATTCAATTCAATTTTATTTTGTTTATTCAGCTTCCACAATCAAAACTGTCTCAAAGCTCTTTACAGAGACCCAGAGTCTGACCCCAGATCAGCACTGAAGGCGACAGTGGCGAGAAAATACTCCCTTTGAACAGGAAGAAACCTTGAGCAGAAGCTGGCTCAGCTGGGAATGGAGGAGAGGAGAAGGAGGACAGCTGGGAATGGAGGAGAGGAGAAGGAGGACAGCTGGGAATGGAGGAGAGGAGAAGGAGGACAGCTGGGAATGGCTCGACACCTCAGAGAACATGAAGTCTTTTCTCTTTCACATCCAGCTCTGGCTGAACGGTGCTACTGCACGCAGCTCCTACACTGAGCGGTACCGGAGTCCGGTACCAGGGTCTGTGAAGCGCCTGAGACTTTCTGACCTTCGGCAGTTTCCGTCTCCTCCCGTGTGTCCGTCCTCCTTCAGTAGATTCCCTGTTTGTCTTTGCTGTGTCTCTCCTGTGTCCCCGCGCGCCACGGAACACCAATCAACGCAGCTCCGTCGTTAACATATTACCCAGCAGGCTGTGCGGCTGGGAAAATTCTCCCGCGGTGTTTCGCCGTTCAGACCGAGACCCGGCTCAGACGTGCCAGAGACGGGGCTCGTGCACCTGTCTTTCTGTCCGTCTGAACTCACGAACAACAAAACAAACCACAGCTCACGCGGTCCGCTCTTTATTTTCCTCCCCAAACCCCACTTCCGGCGGTGACGCAGTCTTTGGTTCCGCCGGATGACTATTTTTCGGTCATTTTCAGTAAAGTCAGTTCGGTTCGGTTCTAGTTTCTCCAGCTCAGTGTTTCTAAGCCTAACTCTCTGAGCGATGGCTCCGTCTAACTCCTGGTTAGGGTCATATTCATGGTGTCTGATGATGAACAGACCATAGGAGGAGGAGGAGGAGTCAGGTGACGGACCTCATCCGAACGGACTCACTCTTCTTCTTCTGCTCTCACTGTGAAACAAAGTGATCAGGTGGACATCACGGAGACAGCGGTCCTGGATCAGGTCTACAGAGGACTGGGGCTCGTGACCAGGTGACGCGGACAGCGCTGTCTCACCATTTCAGAGGAAAGGATCGGTTCACAGACTGTCACAATAAAAGCACCACGTTTCAATGGTCATTACATTTTATTTTGTACTTTTACACTGAAAATTCACATTGACTCATTCAGGTTTCTGTCACCTGTCAATCATCACGTCTACACCATTGGGGGGTGGGGCTCACACTGAGGTCAGAGGACTGAATCTCCACCGTGACAACCGGGAGACACCTGTCTGTTCGCCTGTCTCTGTCTCAGTGTCCCTAGCGGCGGCGGTAGAGGATGTCCCAGGTGTCTCTCCACTTGAGTCCTTGCAGCTGATTGGCTGAGAGCTCGGGTCTTCCATAGGTCAGAGGGCAGAAGGTTTGATAGGACAGGACGACCGACAACAACACAGCCGACACACACACACACAGCGCCCGCCGGTGTGTGACACTGCTGCAGAGCACAACATACATGAGGTGCATGTATGTTCAGTAAGGCAGACGTGTTTATAGACATTATTTCAATCTAACCAATAAAAAAGGACAAAAAATAGTTTTTGAACTTTAATAAAAATGCAGTGTAAACCTCTGCAGCCTTCATCAGACCTGATCCATGAAATCCTGCTCCATTTTACAACACCCCACTGTCTGTGTGTGTGTGTGTGTGTGTGTATGTACCTGAGCAGGAGAGTGTGTGTGTGCTCCACCAGGGCAGGGCTCAACAAGTACAGGAAGCAGAGGGCGGGCAGGTAGTGATACAGGAAGAGAGTCTTCTCCATCAGAAGGAAGGGAACAAAGTTCACCAACCAGCCACCGACACACACACAGCCCAGACGCACAAACTGACACCACACACCTGCACCACACACACACACACACACACACACACACACTGTCACTGAGTGATAATTAAAAGTTTGCAGCATGAGGAAGATGATTATGAGACGTGTTGATCATCATCAGACTCACTATGCCCGCCCCCGCCCCCCGCAGGTTAGAGACCACTGTTATTTCTCGCTTTAGGTGAAATGAATGATGTGTGTGTGTGTGTGTGTGCGCGCGTGTACCATCGGGTAGGTCTTTGTAGCCCCGCCTCCTCCTCAGCAGGTAGATGGCTGCCAGCAGCTGATAGGCCAGCAGGGTGAGGTTGGCCACGCCCCATGACACTGGGTTACCAATCAGATGAATCTGAGCCTGAAACAGAGCTTTGAATTAAAGCATGTAGCACTCTGTCTCCGTCCTCCTCAGCAGGAGAAGACAGGAAGTAAAGACTCAGTGACGCGCTGAGCTGGTCACATCTCACCGCTGTCTGTCACAAAGGTCGAAGAGAACAAGGCTCAGAGGTGAAATCTGAAATACTGATAAACTGTTTGGCAACGAGCTTCATGTTCACATCTGTCTGAGCAGCTGTGAGACACTGAGGCTTTGCATACACACACACACACGCACGCACACGGACACACGCACGCACGCACGCACGCACGCACACACACGCACACGGACACACGCACGCACGCACACTGAAACACCCACACATAGTTCTGTGGGAATCAGAAGCGTGTGTGTGTGTGTGCGTGTGTGTGTTACGTTGGTGGAGGAGTGCAGCCAGTATGCGATGTTGGTTTCCATGGTGATCCACTCTAAGGGGGAGGAGCTGTATTTGTGTTCAGAGTCTTCCTGTTTCACCGCCAGCATCTTACCCTGTCATGACATCACAAGATGACATCATCAGCCTGCTGCCATGGTGACAGAACATGACATCATCACTTCATTTACATAACAACAACAACAACAACAGACCTTTGAAGCGGTGGTGGAGAGGAGGACACTGAACAAACTGTTCATGGACCACCCTGTCCACCCCCAGCACCGTCTCCAAAAGTCTCCGACAGCTTCATTGTCTCACCACTACAGGAAATTTGTCCTGCCATAAGACATATCTCCTCCTCCTCTGTGAGTGACAGGTGACACTCTGACACATTTTGACATGGCAGCTTTTGTGTAATTTCATTTTTAATGTTCGATCATTTTGCATATTTGTATTATATATGTTTATATATTTTTATTTTTATTTATCTTTATTTTTTGTAAATATGTTTTCCATGCATCGTATCATCCAACATGGTGCTGCTGTGTGTGACTGAACTGTAACAGATGTCAAACTGTGACAAGAGACAAATATTTTTAATGAATGTAAATGAAACACAGACCTGAGACAAAGAAGTGATCTGATTGGATAATAACCTGATGATGCGCTGACGTACCTGTAGTTCGAAAAATTTCGCCCAGAAGGACATTTTTCTGTCCACATCGATATGAGTTGGAGAATGAAGCTCCGCCTCCCTCTCCTTCTGCTCCTGGCCTACACACACACACAGACACACACACTAATATTAGCATCCAAACACTGAACTGGTTCAGAATGTGTCTTTGATGCTAAATCAGCTGATCAGTGTGAACGTGGCTCATGTTTCAGCACTGTCTGCGTCTCACACGTCTCACACCGTCCTGATCTATGGCTTCTTACTTTTCATAGACATAAAATGTTTGTGACCCAGATAAAGTCTGACATGTTAGATTTAATTAATACGTCAGATCAGACGATGTCAACAAAATAAACCAAAGTCGTCAGAGGTCAGGGGTCACAGTCGTACTGGTTCCATATCGGTGTTCCTCCACCGTCCATCCCAAACTGCTGCTGTGAACTTTATACAGTTTGTCTGCTACGACCTCCAACTGATGGAAACCCCAGTCTGGAAGAGACACACCACTCAGCTGCACACACACACACACGCACACACAGGTTAATATGTCCTTATATGGCTGTTTAGCTCAGGTTTGTCATATGTGGTCACTTCCTGTCTGTACCTTGAGGACAGCTGATGTGTTGACATGGACCAATCGAATCTCAGAAAGGATCGTCTTCCACACCTCTGACTCCGCCTCCCTGTTAGAGATATCCTACACACACACACACACACATTTGTCTTTGTATACCTCTGAGGACCTTTCATGACACAATGCGTTCCTGAGCCCCGGCCCTGGTCAAATCTCTGGGCCTCCAGGTGGTTATGGTCTCCACAGGTGTGGGTGAAGTGTGTATGAAGTGTGTGTATGTATTCATGGTAAGAGCTGAGTGACCCGACCACCCGTTCAAGGGACAGACCGTAGACCTGTCTGTCTGGGCTCTCATCGTCCGGCTCCACTCACCACTCTCCACAGGTTCTGCGCCGGCATGGAAACGTTGAAGTCGATGTAACCTGAGACTTCCTGAGCGTGAGGACTCATGGGAGCTGCTACATCATGGCTGAAACACACAGAACTGTTTATCAGCGTTTGCAGACTCTGCTCTAACAGCCACGGTGTCGGCAGCACAATGTGCCGTACGGTTTAACAGACCAGTCACTGGGGAAAACCAGTTTCCAGCCTCCTGCTTCCTGCAGGTAAAGTCCGGATCCTTCTGGAACATTGGACGATGTTGGTCGAGAACAAAAGACAAACATTCATGGTTCTAGTTTAACGTCTAAGCTACAGGAAGCCCGTGGAGATAAACACCAGACGCGATGACTCAACCAGGGTCCGCCTCATCTGACCTCAAAAACTTGTGCTCGATACGTTTAGAGGTCCAGACCCACGTGCAGCGAGACACTCCTCCTACCAGCACGGCAGAGGTTAGAGCGCCCCTGAACGCACCACAGTCAAACAGAACAACCTTGAGTTGTTCTTATTTACCTGTTGAGGAAGCGCGAGGTCATCCCATGAACCAGCTGGATGACATCACCATGACGGACAGGTCGAGGAGGACTCCCAACCACCAGGTCTTGTCTGACACACAGAGACAGGTGAGACAGGGACTACATCTCCCAGCATGCCCAGGGACAGACAGGTGACCTACCTGCCAGGGTCTTTGATGATCCACCAGTTGTTGACATCTTTGAAGGGATAACAGGTGACCTGCTGCTGGTGAGAGCTGCCCCGCCCATTTTCATACCTGAACAAACACACAGGTAAAAATGGTTACATTATTCAAAGAGAGGTTTGTGATTGGCTGTTGGTCAGTGTGAGCTGGCAGCACCTGATTGGGTAGAAAGCTTTGTGTGAATGGAGCCAGCAGGGGACTGGCTGGGAGGCGGGGCTTCTTAAAGTCACCTGACTGCCGTAGGCAACTTCCAGAGGCTGACCCTGAGTGATTCGCGAGAGACCGCCCTAAAGACAGAGACACTACCAATCAATCAATCAATCAGTCAATCAGTCGATGCGTAGAGTGCTGAACACACACACAGGTGACACCTCCAACTTCCAGAGAACCTCCCGAAGTGTGTGTGTGTGTGTGTGTGTGTGTGTGTGTGTCGGACCTGCAGACTAGCCTGGAAGGCGGAGCTCATCAGTTGGTCATGTGGTCCGCTGCGGTTCAGGATACTCAGGTGAACATAGAACCAGAACACATAGAGCAGGACAGGAACCACCAGCACACACACAAATCTACACACACACTGCACACACACACTGAGCTGTACATACACACACACACACACACACACACACACACAGTCATTGAGTTGATACAGGCTTTATAACACTGGCTTTGGAGGGCGCTCGGTGTGAACTTGGACTCACATGACTGACAGTTCGGTCTCCAATCAGGTTCCAGGTGTGCAGAGAGGCCACGCCCAGCAGCAGCAGGTAGGAGAACACACCCATGTACTTCACCCTGAGATCACACACGCACATTTAAACACAAACTGTGTGACTCTCACACGTTTAAATCTCCACAGATCGGAGATCAGTTGCTCACCCGACAGCTGCAGCACAGGAGGCTCCGGACAGGAGCAGCCAGGTGTACCTGAACCAGGAGCTGAGGACGAGGAGGAGGTTCAACGTTAAAGCTTCAGCTGGATCAGCAAGACCCGTCAGGACCAACGACACTGAACACGCCTCCAGACCTAGGCCGAGGCTAGAGGTCAGGGGTCGTTCTCACCTGTTGGGAGCGTTGTGGAAACGCAGGTAGGAGAGGGTGGCCAACAACACGAAGAAGATGAGAACAGACTCCAGTAACATGAAACGTGATTGGACGATCAGAGAGTTCTCTGGAAAAAACAAACACAACAAAGACAGAAACATAATGAACAACTGACTCACTCCGATAGTTTAACCCGAGTCCGGACGCGTCGGGCGGAGACGCATCAGAAGAACATGCCTAGGATGGAGACATGTCAGACTGAGACGCATGAGTTGGAGACACGTCAGGCGGCGCTGAGATCCCCGGACGCCTCAAGCTCGTTTTAAAGCCCCACATCTTCTGGGTCATAGAACCACTGGCCCGTGTTACTGCCACACGTGTAAGGAGCATGGTGTTGTAATGATGAACGTACTCACCCAGCAGCAGCAGCAGTGCAGCTCCAAGAGCCGACAGGTGAGAGAACTGCAGCTCCAGAGTCAACAGGTAAACCAGAGGAACACACAGAGCCCCACACACAGCTGGCAGCAACCGCAGACTCCACACACTCACGCTGCTGGGATACTCTGTACGACAAATCAAACACGCCCACAGGGTTGGACCGGATTCAGACGGACTGGATTGAAACCAGCTATGAACCCTCTGGGACTGGTTTTAATAAGAGATAACCACTGGTTGTTACTGGTATCACACTACTTGACAAGAGATAAGCTGAATCAAATTGGTTAACTGGTTAACCAAATTGGTTAACCGGTTAACCAATTTAAACCGTTAAGCCAGACATATAAACTGGTTTCAAACTGGTTTACACACATTCCTGAAATACTGTAAACTGATACTGGTTATACTGGTTCGAAAATAGTTTTAAGGACAGCTCAACTGGTCTGAATTCGATTAAACTGGTTTAAATTGATTTCACAATTGTTATGGTTTAAAGTGGTTTAAATCGGACGAGCAGAGAGCAGCAGCTCCGGGTCCAGAACAATGTGTCCGACGCACAGCCGCAACCTGAACACACAACCTGAACACACACAACCTGAACACACACAACCTGAACACACACAATCTGAACACACAATCTGAACACACACAATCTGAACACACAACCTGAACACACACAACCTGAACACACACAATCTGAACACACACAACCTGAACACACACAATCTGAACACACAACCTGAACACACAACCTGAACACACACAACCTGAACACACAATCTGAACACACACAATCTGAACACACACAATCTGAACACACAACCTGAACACACACAACCTGAACACACACAATCTGAACACACAACCTGAACACACACAACCTGAACACACACAACCTGAACACACAACCTGAACACACACAATCTGAACACACACAACCTGAACACACAACCTGAACACACACAATCTGAACACACACAATCTGAACACACACAATCTGAACACACACAATCTGAACACACAACCTGAACACACACAACCTGAACACACACAACCTGAACACACAACCTGAACACACACAATCTGAACACACACAACCTGAACACACACAATCTGAACACACACAACCTGAACACACACAATCTGAACACACAATCTGAACACACACAATCTGAACACACACAATCTGAACACACAACCTGAACACACACAACCTGAACACACACAATCTGAACACACAACCTGAACACACACAACCTGAACACACACAACCTGAACACACAACCTGAACACACACAATCTGAACACACACAACCTGAACACACACAATCTGAACACACACAATCTGAACACACACAACCTGAACACACACAACCTGAACACACAACCTGAACACACACAATCTGAACACACAACCTGAACACACAACCTGAACACACACAATCTGAACACACACAATCTGAACACACACAACCTGAACACACACAATCTGAACACACAACCTGAACATACACAACCTGAACACACACAATCTGAACACACACAACCTGAACACACAATCTGAACACACAACCTGAACACACACAATCTGAACACACAACCTGAACACACAATCTGAACACACACAATCTGAACACACAATCTGAACACACACAACCTGAACACACAATCTGAACACACAACCTGAACACACACAATCTGAACACACACAACCTGAACACACACAATCTGAACACACACAATCTGAACACACAACCTGAGCACACACAATCTGAACACACACAATCTGAACACACACAACCTGAACACACAACCTGAACACACACAACCTGAACACACACAACCTGAACACACAATCTGAACACACACAACCTGAACACACACAACCTGAACACACACAATCTGAACACACACAATCTGAACACACAACCTGAGCACACAATCTGAACACACAACCTGAACACACAACCTGAACACACACAATCTGAACACACAACCTGAACACACAATCTGAACACACACAATCTGAACACACAATCTGAACACACACAACCTGAACACACAATCTGAACACACACAACCTGAACACACACAATCTGAACACACACAATCTGAACACACAACCTGAACACACAATCTGAACACACACAACCTGAACACACAACCTGAACACACACAACCTGAACACACATTAATAGCCCTTTCGTTTATTGTGGGGCAGCTGTACAATGAATCAGCTAACGTGCTTTCACCCTGCAACAAACAAGAAAATGAAACAAGCACATTCAGTTGATTTGAGTGTCTCTGACAAATCAAACTGTTTTAACTGATTTACAACAGAAATTAACCACTTTAAACTGGGTTCAACAGGAGATTTACTGGTTTCAGTCCGGCTAAAATGACTTTCTGAATCAGAGGTAAACTGGTCCAGCCCACGGGTCCAAACTGGTTTGAACCAGATACAGTGACAGATGCTTCTACCTGCTCCGATTCTGTTCCACACAAAGTTTCCATCGAATCCTCCCAGGTAGGCTGCAACACACACACACACTCCAGTGATTCACTGTCGTCATGGAGGCAAAATATTGTACATGCAGTATCACATGTGACTGTCATGAGAACTGACCTCCGAGGGCGAGGATCATGTGACCAAGTGGCGGTCCGCTGTCATCAATGAAGAAAACTCTCTTCATGTAGAGAGACACAAACTGACCGTAATACACCTCATCAAACCTAAACACACACACACACACAGCATATCACAGAGGGCTCAGTGTTCTTGAACGTATCAACGTAAAGAGCTTCGAAAAACAGTCAAAAGAGTAATGTAGTTTGGTGTGAACAGCTTCAGGACGCTCAGATACATAAACCAAACGCACTCACACCACAGCGTTGGGGTAGCTGAGGTGACTCAGTCTGGTCCAAAAGGACAGCAGGGAGACCAGCAGCAGAAGCAGGTCCACCTGAGCCGTCACCACCAGGGGCAGCTGCAGCATCACGGAGACCTTAGTCTTTATGTTACACTCTAAAAAAACACAAATGTGTTATTTTGAATGAAAATATCAAATATTGTACAAAAACATCAACATATACAAACATAAGAGATAAAGTCACCATGGAGTTAGAATACAGAGCCGAAAATCAGAAAAAAAACATGAGCCTACAGGGGCCACACCCACTGTGCAAAGACATGTCTAAACAAAGTCATTTCTACGTCGTTTATGAACGTCCAATTTTGGTCCCCTGAAGCTGCAGGCTGTGACGGCAGATGACGTCTTTTTTCGGACTTCTATCAAACGTCCAGTATTGTGGTTGTTGTGGGCGTTTTTTCTACGTCAAATTTAAACTCATGTTAGACGTCATTTTTATTCTGCTTCTAGACTCTGTGCTTAACGGTAGTCCCATTTCAGAAGGTGGCACACTGTTCCAGTTCATTTTCCTGTAGCTTCATTTGATCGTCTCAGCAGCAGGTGACAACTGGAAACACATACAAAGGTGTGATGTGTTTCCAGTTTAAACCTGCTGCCGAGCCAACGAATCAGAATCAGAATCTACAGGAAAATGAACTGGTACAGGAAACGGGTCCTCCACCCTCTGGAAACACATGGGACTGCAGTTATACACAGGTTTACAAAAAATCACAATTCAATCCCCTCATTTATTTCCATCTTTATTTCTGTGAATCACTGGAACAAACGTCACTGATAAAGCTTCTGACTTCTGTGGAGTTTCCTGGCAACAACCAGTAAAAACAAGGAACATGAATTTAATGGTTTGCATGTGGACACTGCTTCAGTGTTGTGCATCAGTTGAAGCCAACATGCTTTACTTTTGATTGTCTGCCAAAACCAAAACAAAGTCATAGTCAACTACTAGCAACAGAAAAATAAAAATAAATCACACAGCACACCTTGCTTGGGTCTGTCACACAACAAATATACAACAATAAAAATATAAAACAATAAAAACTAAAGTGCTTAACTGAATGTGTTTTGAGGTAAAATCCAACCGGAACCAATTATACTGAAGACAGAAGAGAAGACAATGTACAAAAGCTGTGACAACATTCTCCACAGTGGATAATCAGTCCTGAGTGACTGCTGAGTTGCTTCACATGCTCTGATGCATGAATCCTTATGAAGTCCTCTGCGGCTGTCATCAAACTTCCAAACTCCATCTGTACGAGTGGAAAAAGACAAATTATTAGAAAAATGCAAAGACAGTCTGCGGTCATACCGAACTGCGGCTAGCAAACAAACTCCACTGAATAATAAGTAAGTTAGCTTGTTCGTATCGTAGCTGCTAACATAGAACGCTAACAACACAACACAACACAATAAACATACCACTTTGAAAACTACACACACAATACTAACAGACACATTAACCAACGTTCCGAGCCCATCTCTGTGTTACTGACCGAACTCACTGACTGAAGCAGCGGAGCGGAGAAAGATGAGAACTGGAACATTAACAGAAAGAGCGCTCACTCTGTGGCCGTTTCCAAAAACTCAGAAAAGTACAGAACACTCACTCTGATACAGCTTCCATAAACCAAAGGAAAATACATGTTTTACATTTTTATACTTATTAACACAACTTTAAATATTATTTTAACCTTTAAAGACAGCAATGGACTCGCTAGCATGTAAAAAGCATGTTCCCTACCATGAGGGAGCCGCTAGATATAAAGTTCGTAGCTTGTTCTTTTAGCTAGCTTAGCGAATTTAGCTAAGGCTAGCTACCAGCCTAGCTCTGTTTAGTGAGCAGTGACTTAGTCAAAGTCAAAGTCAACTTTATTGTCGAAACCATATGTACAGGTCATACACAGGTTTTGAAATTGCAGTGCTCCCTAGGCCCACAGTGTTACGGTAAAAGATAAATAATTAAAGACAGTATAAACATAAATAAACATAAGCAGTATAAACACACAGTTCCATCAACAATACACAACAGTATAAACAGTATAAACATATCTCAGTAGTTGAGAAGAGAGTTGTATATAGCGATCGAACAATGCTTGTTAACGTTAAAGCTTCAGCTAACATGAATATTTTAGTCACTCTGGTCGTTTTCAGTAGCAATTCCAATTCCATTTTAATAACTATGGCCGGTGTTTAGCTAACGTTAGCTGATGCGATGACATGCAATGACAACTGTAGCCACAGCTGGTTTAGGTAGTTTAAAACAACAAAGCTAAAACAGCTAACACTATAAACACATAAAAGAACACACAAACACAATGAACTAACCCGACCGAACTTACTTTCAACTTAGATGAAAACGATGGTTTTTGATGGACGCTGAGCGCCGAACAGCCACTGACTTCCACAGAGATGAAACCAGAAACGGAGCGACGATGATGAAACTCGTCGAATCGCGCCAAAAGTTTGGCGTGTTGCCTCGGCCAATCAGAGTGGCGTTTACTGGTTGGTTTATGACGACGTGCTCCCTCAGCCAATCAGAGTGGCGTTAAAATAAACAACTAGAGAAAAAACCGGAAATGTAAAATAACAAAATATCATGTACTAAATAAATAAAAGCAAATAATGTTTAATCACAAACAATATATATTCATAATCATTAATCACGCTGATAACAACAATGTTGATATTTGTCCTAAATTAAAAAATATATATTATAAATGTCAATTTCCTGCACCTGTCGAGACGAATTGGTTTTGGACCGACGGACGCAATATAGACACGATCTGCACGTCCATCAGACACAGGAGCCCACAATCACACTCTGCCTCATGTAACTGTGCTGTACTGTAACAAAAGAATTTCCCTACGGGGATGAATAAAGTTTTTCTGATTCTGATTCACAGTTTGCACAATCATTACTCTCTGTTGCTCATACAGTTGTATACAGCAGCCCCATTGTTTATCTGTTTTATTTTATACTGTTTGAGTGTGTGTGTGTGTGTGTGTGTGTGTGTGTGTGTGTAGGTGTGTGGGGGTCCATCATGTCAGACTACAGCAGGAGCTGAATGTTGAATACCCGCCTGGGATTCCCCGGACACCTCGGCCAGACTGTCGGGTCTCAGCTTACGGGGCTGTAGTGCGGATGAACAGACACAGTCTGAAAAGTCGCTTTGTTTATCGGTGTTTACACGTGTTCTG
>CM028882.1:27279832-27289832 GCA_016801885.1 Toxotes chatareus
CTGTTCATTAACAGAAGCAGTGTGTCGTTGTGTGTCGTTGTGTGTCGTTGTGTGTCGCGTCATGTCGCGTGCCGTGTCAGGGTTTTACCAGAAGGACACGTTGTTGAAGTGTTGTGTGAACTCTGTCAGGTTTGGACTCTTCTCCTCATTCTGCTCTTTAGACCACAGCAGCACTTCTGGAAGCTAGACCGGTGAGACAGACAGGTGAGAGACAGACAGGACAGGTGTGACGCAGATGCACTATCTTTGTGGAGACAGGTGAAAAACGTTTGTACCTCGATCTTGTAGAAGAGTTCAGAGTCCAGCAGAGTCAGCTGTTCAGCTAAATCCTGACTCCTGAAGTCCAGCAGAGTCCCCGGTCTGAAGGACAAGAGGAGAGACAGGTGACGTTCAGAAGCTGACCAATGACAGCGCAGAATGTCCGGTCAGTTGAGTGAAGTTACCTGGCTGCCACACCCCTGGCTGCGAGGGGGCGGAGGGACTGTGGAGAACCAATCAGCTGCCACCTCTGCTCCATTTTGGACAGGATGTTGGAGCGCAGCAGGTGAGCCAGTCCCAGCTTCCCACTGGTCAGGAGGCTGGTGACCAGGTCCATCAGCAGCAGCAGCAGATCAGAGTCCAGCTCCATCACACTGCACACGCACAAAGTATTAGTCATGCCTATATTACGTGGCCAAAAGTATGTGGACGGCTGTACAGACCAGCCTAGCTCTTCAAGCTAGACTTGGTTTGGAGCAGTGACACCTAGGAGGCGGGACTCAGGTCCAGTCCTGAGAAAGTTTTTTCTTCTTCTGTCTTTTGGGCATCTTGACTCTGACTCATCCTGGTCTTGTGGACTTTTGGCTCATTCTTGTCTGGGACTTGTGGACATTCTCACTCAGACCTGTTTGGATCTTTTGGGTGTTCTGACCCAGCCTTGTGGACAGGTGTCCTGACTCAAGCTTGTCTCCGCCTTATGGACATTCTGACTTGGACCTGTCTGGATTTTGTGGGTGTTTTGGCTCAGACATGTTTAACTGGGACTCGTCTGGATTTCATGGGCAGTTGACTGACTCAGACTTATGTTGTGACTTGGACTTGTCTGTGCATCAAGCCTAAAATCTTTTGTGTCTCCCAGTGGTCAGAGGACGTGGTTACACAGTCAGAGGACTCACTGGCATCCACAGAATGGGACTTGTTCAGGAAATACCTGAACATTTGTTCATCACTGAACAAAATGCCTGGACGACCTCTGAGCTGTGTGTCTGTGTGCTGGAAGACTAACGGGGTATGAATGGAATCTATGTCCATCCAACATTAAGACTACCTTTATTGGAACTTAGTTGTGGTTGACAGGTGACAGGCTTCAAAAACAAAGCCTCTGATTGGTTCAGGGGTGTGTGCATGTGTCTCACCACAGCTCGTCCACCACTCTGCCCAGCAGGTGGAAAGTCTTATTGGCAGCTTTCAAGTCTGCAGGTTCACGTCCTTCACACAGGTGTCTGTACGTGTTGATGGTTAAAGATTCACAGCAGAGTCAGAGCTGGACAACAGACTGGGCTCAGTGAGCGGTGTTCCTCTGTGTGTTGGCAGGTTAAGTGTCAGTTTAAGGAGTTAAAAATACCTGGACAGACCGAACAAGTCAGAAGAACAGGTGAGATAAAACAGATACCTGCCTGTTAGCACACTCTCAGCCTCCTCCTCTGCCTCGTTGTCTGTATGAAAGCCACTAAAACTGATTAGAAAACTCATCTTTGTCCACATTTTTAGACTGACGATACCTCAGGGACCAACAAGTCCTCAGGGATGCAGCTTGAATTTGCAGAAAGTTGAAGAAAAACAGTCAATATATCGTCTGGATCACTGTCCTCCTTTGTCTTTTATTCTTAATAATCAGTAGTGAGATGCTGTTGGACCCTGAATACACCGTCTGTGGTATATTGTGTGTTCACACCTTTGCTGCACAGAGACAACAAACTGACCAATCAGAAACCTTCGTTTACATTTCACTACAAAGGATATCTGTACTGTAGTTTGCTGATGACATCATTTGGACTGATGAAGGTGCGGTAGGTGAAGAGGAAGGCTTCAGAATACAGGTCCTGTTCTACACACACACACGCACACACGCACGCACACACGCACACACATACACACACACACGCACGCACACACACACGTACACACACACGCACACGCACACACGCACGCACACACACGTACACATACACACACGCACGCACACACGCACACACGCACGCACACACGCATGCACATACACACACACACGCACACATGCACGCACACACGCACACACACGCACGCACACACACGCACGCACACACACATACACACACACGCACGCACGCACACACACGCGCGCACACACGCACACACACACACACTCATGATTGATTGTTGCTTGTTTGGGCAGATCTGCAGAAAGGGAGGAATGTGATCAGGACTTACCGGTGCTGCTGTCAGTCTCTGTGGCGTAGACCAATAGGATCTCAGGAGAGGCTGCTTTCACGTCTGGCCCCTCCTCCTCCTGAGGCAGTCAGAGGTCAGTTAGGAGTCAGTGAAAGGTCGTCCAGAGGTCAGAAAACAGGGTAAATGAATTCTATTTAGCAGAAAGGTCGGGGCCATACCTCGGGCTTCATGGTGATTCTGTGGAGGATCTCCTGCTGGTAAGTCAGCAGCACCTCCTCCTGCTCCTCCCTGCCCCCCCTGTCATGTTCCTCCTCCTGCTGGAAACTCTGAAAACTGTACAACAGAGTTCCATCCCTGACTAAGTCTGTCAAGTCAGGTCAGTTTGATTTACACAGAACTGAATTCTAACAGAGGTTACCTCAGGTCAGTCATACAGAGGTTCAGTCCAGACTAATATGATCTACAGAGAGCCAACGTTTCCCCCACGAGCAGAGGAAACACACAAGGCCTGAACCAGAACTGACTCTGATTTATCACAGGAAAGGTTTCAGCTGCTCTGAAACATGGAGAGGAGGTCTGAAGAGGTCTGAGGGGGGCTGAGGGGGTCTGAGGGGGTCTGAGGGAGGTCTGAGGAGGTCTGAGGAGGTCTGAGGGGTCTGAGGGAGGTCTGAGGAGGTCTGAGGGAGGTCTGAGGGGGTCTGAGGGAGGTCTGAGGGGGCTGAGGGGGTCTGAGGGAGGTCTGAGGAGGTCTGAGGAGGTCTGAGGGAGGTCTGAGGGGGTCTGACGGAGGTCTGAGGGGGGGGAGGGGGTCTGAGGGAGGTCTGAGGGGGTCTGAGGGAGGTCTGAGGGAGGTCTGAGGGGGGCTGAGGGAGGTCTGAGGGGGTCTGAGGGGGCTGAGGGGGTCTGAGGGAGGTCTGAGGGGGCTGAGGGGGTCTGAGGGAGGTCTGAGGAGGTCTGAGGAGGTCTGAGGGGTCTGAGGGAGGTCTGAGGAGGTCTGAGGGAGGTCTGAGGAGGTCTGAGGAGGTCTGAGGGGTCTGAGGGAGGTCTGAGGAGGTCTGAGGGGGGCTGAGGGGGTCTGAGGGGGGGCTGAGGGGGTCTGAGGGAGGTCTGAGGAGGTCTGAGGGGGGCTGAGGGGGTCTGAGGGAGGTCTGAGGGGGGCTGAGGGGGGCTGAGGGGGTCTGAGGGAGGTCTGAGGGGGGCTGAGGGGGGCTGAGGGGGGGGAGGTCTGAGGGAGGTCTGAGGAGGTCTGAGGGGTCTGAGGGAGGTCTGAGGAGGTCTGAGGAGGTCTGAGGGGTCTGAGGAGGTCTGAGGGAGGTCTGAGGGAGGTCTGAGGAGGTCTGAGGGGTCTGAGGGGGGGGGGGAGGGGGTCTGAGGGGGGGGCTGAGGGGGTCTGAGGGAGGTCTGAGGGGGTCTGAGGGGGCTGAGGGGGGTCTGAGGGAGGTCTGAGGGGGGCTGAGGGGGTCTGAGGGAGGTCTGAGGAGGTCTGAGGGGGGCTGAGGGGGTCTGAGGGAGGTCTGAGGGGGTCTGAGGGGGGCTGAGGGGTCTGAGGGAGGTCTGAGGGAGGTCTGAGGAGGTCTGATGGAGGTCTGAGGGGGTCTGAGGGGTCTGAGGAGGTCTGAGGGGGTCTGAGGGGGGCTGAGGGGTCTGAGGGAGGTCTGAGGGAGGTCTGAGGAGGTCTGATGGAGGTCTGAGGGGGTCTGAGGGGTCTGAGGAGGTCTGAGGGGGTCTGGGAGCTCAGTGGGGGAACAGGGAACTATGATGGTGTCTGATCACTGAGGGCACCGTGTATACCTGTGTTTACAGGTATACGTCTTTGTTGATGTGTGTGTCTCACCTGTCTCTGCTCTGGTTCACTTCGTTGTGTTTGTCGTCTTCAGCTGAATCCTGATGACGACAGAAGCAAAATAAATTCACGTAAATGACGAAGCTAAAGATCAAAATGTGATCAGGCCAGAGAACAGTCACCATCTCTGATAAAAGCCAGCAGCTGCAGGTGAGGCCACGGTCCTGTAAGCAGCCAGGTGCATCAGTACTGACAGCTGGGAGCTGGTTCTGCCTGAGATCAGGGACAGAACCAGCCACAGTCCACAGAGTTTACAGGACTTTCAGCTTCAGGTTCGTGTTATAAACACTGACTTTGGTCTTTGTAGAATTTACATTTCGATCCATTAAAGAAACAGTAAGTAGAGTCCTGTAGTTACTAATGTAACTTTAGTTCATACATGACCTGAATAAACAGAGGCATGTGAACAGGAAGAAAATGATGTAGTGTCATATCAAACAGTTCAGGTAAAACACCTGTCGTGTCTCTGGCTGTTACCTGCTGTTTCTTCTTGGGTGGTAGAGCCGGAGCAGGAAGCAGCTCAGGTAAGGGGGCGGAGTCTGTGTTAGGCAATGTGTGTGTGTCCAGGTGTGTGTGTGCGAGCTGGTAGGTGGTCTCCACCTCCCGCTGTCTGTTGCTGTGACTCTGACTGAAGGTGGGAGGAGTCTGGTAGAACATGGCTGCAGACTGAGCACTGTAGGACGAACAGAACTGCAGGTACTGATGGACTGAACACGGACAGACACAGAGAGAGAAAGACAGAGACAGAGAGACAGGTCAGAGGTTCTCAGACTGAGGCCTCACCCTGGGGTTTAGCTGGACAGTTGAACAGGGACAGGTGTGTGCAGGTGTCGGCTGCAGCAGGGACAGATCATGAAGGTACTTTAAAACACCTGGAGACTGACTGATGCTCTGAGAGCCGGCGCTTGTCCTGACTCAGAGCGACGGGAGCTGATGTTCAACATCAGCAGTCGTTCCATCTAATCTTAAATAGTTTGGAATTAACTTCTGCCACAAGGTCACAAAGGAATGAAGAGTTCAAACCACAGCGTATCGATTATCGGTTATTGATCAGCTGATTCAGCCGCTCTGTTTTTACTCACTGTGTCGTTTCTTCTCAGGCAGGGGAGGGGGGGTCTTACTGGGGGACAGGGGGGAGGACAGAGGCTCATCAGGATCAATGACATCATCACACTGGGTGGAGTCCTGGTTCAATGGGGTGGAGTCAAACCCCAAAGAAGGTGGGGCCTGAGAGTTTGTCATTCCTGAGGTTCAACAGACAGACAGACAGAAACAGGTGAGACAGACAGAGAGACAGACAGATACTTGCAGAGAGACAGACAGGTCAAGTGTTTCCTCACCTGCAGTGCTGCGTCGTCTCTTTTCTGGGAGGGCAGGGGGGGGTGAGGAGGGGGGAGGAAGAGGAGGGAGAGTCTCAGAGGAGGACAGGTCCGTATGGAGGAAGTCGTAGTCTGGATCCTCCTCTGAGAGGAAAAACAGACAGACTGAGTCTGACTTAAGTCAGGATTACTTCTGATCTCAGATCAGTCAACAAGCAAACAAACTGGACATCATCACGAGGTGGGCGGGGCAATCCCAGCGGACGGGCGAGAAGCGGGGTCCACCCTGATCAGATGTCCGGTCTCTCACAGGGCTGACTGAGGCAAATTAAAGCTTCGCTCTGCTGCCAAGGATCAAACAAGTCATCCAATTAAAGACATAAGACGGCGAGTCCACACACAGCGAGACAAAGACAAACCTTCAGCAGAGACGGCATAGAACTCACCAGTCTCTACTGTGTTACCAGTTTCAATAAAATCCCACTTCAGGAAACATATGATCAGAAAAACGTAGGATCCAATAAAACAGGACGGCCTCTGTCTGTGTGTGTGTGTGTGTGTGTGAGGTGTGTCTGTGTGTGTGTGTGAGAGGTGTGTCTGTGTGTGTGTGTGTGTGTGTGTGTGTGTGTGTGTGTGTGTGTGTGTGTGTGTGTGTGTGTGTGTGTGTGTGTGTGTGTGTGTGTGTGTGTGTGTGTGTGTGTGTGTGTGTGTGTGTGTGTGTGTGTGTGTGTGTGTGTGTGTGTGTGTGTGTGTGTGTGTGTGTGTGTGTGTGTGTGTGTGTGTGTGTGTGTGTGTGTGTGTGTGTGTGTGTGTGTGTGTGTGTGTGTGTGTGTGTGTGTGTGTGTGTGTGTGTGTGTGTGTGTGTGTGTGTGTGTGTGTGTGTGTGTGTGTGTGTGTGTGTGTGTGTGTGTGTGTGTGTGTGTGTGTGTGTGTGTCTGTGTGTGTGTGTGTGTGTGTGTGTGTGTGTGTGTGTGTGTGTGTGTGTGTGTGTGTGTGTGTGTGTGTGTGTGTGTGTGTGTGTGTGTGTGTGTGTGTGTGTGTGTGTGTGTGTGTGTGTGTGTGTGTGTGTGTGTGTGTGTGTGTGTGTGTGTGTGTGTGTGTGTGTGTGTGTGTGTGTGTGTGTGTGTGTGTGTGTGTGTGTGTGTGTGTGTGTGTGTGTGTGTGTGTGTGTGTGTGTGTGTGTGTGTGTGTGTGTGTGTGTGTGTGTGTGTGTGTGTGTGTGTGTGTGTGTGTGTGTGTGTGTGTGTGTGTGTGTGTGTGTGTGTGTGTGTGTGTGTGTGTGTGTGTGTGTGTGTGTGTGTGTGTGTGTGTGTGTGTGTGTGTGTGTGTGTGTGTGTGTGTGTGTGTGTGTGTGTGTGTGTGTGTGTGTGTGTGTGTGTGTGTGTGTGTGTGTGTGTGTGTGTGTGTGTGTGTGTGTGTGTGTGTGTGTGTGTGTGTGTGTGTGTGTGTGTGTGTGTGTGTGTGTGTGTGTGTGTGTGTGTGTGTGTGTGTGTGTGTGTGTGTGTGTGTGTGTGTGTGTGTGTGTGTGTGTGTGTGTGTGTGTGTGTGTGTGTGTGTGTGTGTGTGTGTGTGTGTGTGTGTGTGTGTGTGTGTGTGTGTGTGTGTGTGTGTGTGTGTGGTGTGCGGTGTGTGTGTGTGTGTGTGTGTGTGTGTGTGTGTGTGTGTGTGTGTGTGTGTGTGTGTGTGTGTGTGTGTGTGTGTGTGTGTGTGTGTGTGTGTGTGTGTGTGTGTGTGTGTGTGTGTGTGTGTGTGTGTGTGTGTGTGTGTGTGTGTGTGTGTGTGTGTGTGTGTGTGTGTGTGTGTGTGTGTGTGTGTGTGTGTGTGTGTGTGTGGTGTGTGTGTGTGTGTGTGTGTGTGTGTGTGTGTGTGTGTGTGTGTGTGTGTGTGTGTGTGTGTGTGTGTGTGTGAGGTGTGTCTGTGTGTGTGTGTGTGTGTGTGTGTGTGTGTGTGTGTGTGTGTGTGTGTGTGGTGGTGTGTGTGTGTGTGTGTGTGTGTGTGTGTGTGTGTGTGTGTGTGTGTGTGTGTGTCTGTGTGTGTGTGTGTGTGTGTGTGAGGTGTGTTTCTCCAGCAGGAGGCAGCACTTCATCATCTTGCTGCAGACAGGAAGAGACATCAAATACAGCTTCCTATTTCTGGACACCGACAGGAAGTGATGTCACTCACACCCACTGCTGTTGACTGGAAATGTATGTGTGTGTGTGTGTGTGTGTGTGGGTGTGTGTGTGTTACCACAGTGTGTACTGTCAGCAGCTGAGTCTGCTGAGGAAGAAGAGCATCGCTTCCAACAGCCGTCGTCCTCACACTCCTGTAACACACAAACACACACGCTGAACATGTGTCTGTGTCAGAGTCTCCAGGGGTTTGACGGACAGATCTGTCCACAGTCAAACACCTGGAGTCTCTGCTGTGTATCAGATATGTCCACAGACAGAGAGAGTCTGAGGACCAAAGGTCGTCTTCTTAACTTTTCTTCACGTTTCACAATAAAAGACAAAAAACATAAAACGACGCAAAATGAAAGTAAAACATAAAATAACTGAGAGTTCAGTTCCTGTTACCGTGGCAACTTGTATTTGATCATACATACACTGTGACTGAATGAGAACAGGTTCATGAACGTACCTGTTGTACCTGTGTGTCAGATTCAGGCTCTCGTCTCATTGGTGCTACTATGGCAACCCTGCAGGAGGCGGGACCTGGCAATGACTGGCGCTTTTTAGGAGGCAGAGCTGGAGGACTGAGAGACAGACAGACAGAGACAGATAGAAAAACAAAGCTTTATTTCTAGTTATTTCTGTTTACACAAAATTTGACAAAAAGATCATGAACTGAGAACCACAGAGTTCTGTCTGACAGAACACAGAACCTGCTGCACACAGAGAACATTCCGTCAGTCTGTGGAACTCACACCCGGAGCTGAGCCGAACCCACCATCAGAACCCACTCAGGATCAGCATCAGGACCCACTCAGCATCAGAACCCACTCAGGATCAGCATCAGGACCCACTCAGCATCAGAACCCACTCAGGATCAGCATCAGAACCCACTCAGCATCAGAACCCACTCAGGATCAGCATCAGGACCCAATCAGCATCAGAACCCACTCAGGATCAGGACCACACTCTCTGATCCGTCTCTCACACCCTGTTCCTTGTCTTCCTCTCTGCTAAGTTTTGCCAGTTTTGAGATTCAGTTCATTACTGTGTGTTTGTTTTTGCTCAGTGTGGACAGACCCTGAGACCAGAGCTGCAGTGGACTGGAACCAGTCTGGATCACTGAATCAGCAGATTCTCAAACGAACAGATGGACGTTCGTCCCCTGTCCCGGGGCTGAGGTGATCTCAGTCTGGATCCAGGTACAGTCCTCCAGCACAGGTCACCTGTCCACCTGGACACCCTCGCCTCCGGCAGGGAGCGCTGCAGGTGTGTCCTGGACGTCTGCTCGGACTGAAATTTGTCCCATGAGACAGAAAACACTGATCATCTGTGAGGAAATGGTTTGAGATTCAGTTGAATCTGATTATTGAAACATCAAACTGTGGAGTTTCAGCCTCAGATGGAGAAAATATTTTCTCTCCGCTGACTCTGAATCTCAGTTCCTGTCCACACTGAGCAAACAGGATGGAGGAGCAGGCAGATGAAGGCGTTGGGATGTTTCACCGTGTGGAAGCAGATCAGGAGGATTCAGGACTTACAGCAGGACTCGGTGTCACATGACCTGCTGGGACTTTAATGTTTCATTTGACGTCTGAAATAAAAAAGGAACAAAAGCAGCTGAAACTGTCTGCTCACATTTTTCTGTCTCTCTCACTTCTTCTTCTTCTACTTCCTGCTGTCAGTTAGCACAGAGACAGGAAGCGCAGAGAAAGGAGGGGGGAGGATGAGGACGTGATGGCTTCAGTGTTTCTACTTCCTGTTTCAGCCGCCGATCTATTTCTGGTTTTTCACCTCCGACCGACCGAAACTCACAGTCACAAGATCATTCGGGTTTTTACATCAGAGATTTAAATTCACTCAGCTGCACATTAATATTCCTCACATGCGTCCATCATTTCATTTCTCAATCACAAATAATAAATGATCTCTCTGGTTTCACTGTTTTAAATTCTACAGTGAAAAGGACTCGGACGTGCTCACAGATTAAATCCAGCATTTTACAAACTTTCTGGAAAAAAGATTTGAAGGTGAAATAAAATGTGAGCCTGTGTCTGGGACAATCCGTCCTCGTGTGCTCGTGTGTCGACGCCTCAAAGATAAAGAAACGTTTTCGCTGTCGTCAGTCGTTGATTTCATTTCTCTGACTTTGCCGAAAACGTGAAACTGAAAACTTCACTCGAACAAAATGTTTTATTTTCTGCTTCTTCTCATGAACCTGAGATCTCAGACTGTCCTCTGGGCATCAGGACTCACCTGAGTCCCTGGGGGCGGGG
>CM028882.1:27292332-27299832 GCA_016801885.1 Toxotes chatareus
CAGGCAGACAGCTGGTCACAGATTAGCAGAGCGACAGATTAATCGTCTGCTCTCATGTTGAACAGTCTCACTCTGTCTGTGTTGGTGTCTCTCTACCTTCTTCTGTCTTCCTGTCCCTCTGTCTCTCTCTGTTAAAATATTTCTGTTTTCTACCTTTCTCTCTCGTCCCGCAGCCCTCTTTCTGTTTCTGTCTCTTCCTTCCTCTGTCTCTCTCACTCTCTTCCTCTTTCTGTATCAGTTAAAGAAAATCCTCTCAGTGAGGATGATGATGATGATGCTCAGGTTTACGGAGCATCTGTCAGTCTGTGGTGCAGCAGCTCCACCTGCTGGCTGGAAGCAGGCTCATGTTTTCACTTGTCTCTGTAAAAAGCAGAGACAGTGGGATAGGACATGGTCTGGGGACGAGTCCATCAGATTCAGCTGTGGATCCAGGATTTTTTATCACTTAGCACTGAGAGCATTTTGCCCAGTTTCCCAGGAAAAAACTGTTTAATAAAAGACGTGATGACTTTGTTTGGGACGGATCCTGACCTGCTTCTGATCATGTTACTGACAGAGCTGCAGCTCAGTGGATCACCTGGATCCGGTCTGACAGAGTCACGGCTCTGTGGATCCATCAGCTCAACCAGCACCGAGTTCTCCTCAGACCCAGGAACCTCAGAATCAGCTGGAAAACCTGAGCAACATTCAGGTTTCTCTTCCATCAACCTTCAACCAACTAACTTTAATGATTTCTTCATCTAAAAATCCACCTGTCTCTGAGACAGCGCCTCTCTACTGGATCAGTCTCTGTGCCACAGTCCTTTAAAGGTTCAGCGAGGTCTTTCTCCACTGTGGCGTCTGCTGGGACGTGTTGGATCTGGTAACTTTGATCCAGAGACTTCACACCTTCACCAGGTGGAACCAAAACATGCAGGCAAACTGAATCCGGAGAAGTCAGAGGCGTGATGTCTGGGTTCACACCGGCCAAAGCTGCTCCACCGATTTTCCAAGTATCCCAGTTTTCCAGTGCAGGAGCATCATTTATTTTTGCAGTTGTGATGCCACTGTCTAGACAGAGTCTTCTTCACAATCCAGATGAGAATATGAGCGACGCACACGCTGTGTCACGTCCTCAGGACTCCGGCTCCGCCTTTGATAAAGGTGAACTGTGTGAACATCTCAGTGATTCCTCTGAGTCCAGCGTTTTCTGAGGCGTGACAAACCCCCGATGAAGCTGAGTGAGGTTGTAAGGAACTGACAGAACCGTGAGAGGTGCTGCGGGACAGGTGCTGTGGGACAGGTGCTGCGGGACAGGTGCTGCGGGACAGGTGCTCTGCTGTGTGTGCACATACTGAAGGCTGACGATTGAACATCCACACAATCACATGGAAATAGAAGCTTCCTGTTTCCCCTGTAAAGCTACAGATGTTCGTGTGTGTACATGTGCACGGCTCTGTGTGTGTTGTGTGATGACAAAGTGAAAATGTTTTCATAAATCTGTGTGTGTGTGTTTACTTAAAAAAACTCGACTCGTCTTCATTCACACAAACTTTATTCACGGCAACATGTCTCTGTCAGCCCTGATCACATGACACTAAGATACACAACACAGCTACACACATACACACACTACAACACACACACACACACTACCATCTGGGCCGCAGCTTATTCTTGTTTCATAGATGTGTATATATGCAGTGATTCTGTAAACATTTATTTTAATAGCACAGAGAGAACGAGCCACAATCACTGGAGTGTGTGTGAGACCGAGCTGCGTTCAACACGCTGCCGTGCGGCCGCCTGTCAACACTTCACTGATCAATAAAGAACATTCAAAATCACAGCACGCCTTTTGAAAACAGCTGAATGACCATGCTGACATGAATCTGAACACGAGGACGCTTCACAGCCACAGACACACTCTGCTAACACGTGTTGTGTCGAACGCAGCTCAGAGCTTCACTAACTCTACAGACAGCACAACGTGAACAACACACAGGCAGAAGAAATAGATCAGCAGTTCCAGATTCATACAGTCTGTGGTTCAGTGAGACCAGGGTCTGGATCAGTGCTCAGACTGTGGATTCACACGTCAAACCACTGGATGTTCCACAAACACTTCTATTGCTACACACGGTGTTTTACACGACAATTATGAAATCATGTTGATCCCAATGAAAAACTTCATTCCCCGCGATGTTTCCTGGAAAAACTCTGGAAGTGACTCTGTGACATTGGTTGGTGAGTTTTCGTGGCTCAGTTCACTTGATTCAGGTTCACTTCATTAAATCCAGATCATTTTCTTCTTCTTCTCAGGAAACACACAAAGAATTTATTTGGAAATGACAGAACACAAATCAGACTGAAGTTACCGAAAGCACCACAACAAACTGGAACCAATTCCAACCAGTTTGAACCAGATTCAAACAAATGGAATCAGTTCAGAGGTTAAACACAGGAATACAGGAAACAAGGTGACAGCTACCAGCAATAAACGCCACACTAATGAGAAGTGCAGATAATAAATAAATCAATAAATAGATCAATAAATACATAAGTTAGAACAATATGTAAACTTTACACTGTAAAGAAAACTTCCCTCAATGCATCGAGCATAAAACTCCTCAGCTCAATACACGAGAGATGCAAGAAGAACACAGCTCAGTGTTTCCCACAGAATTAGACTGTGCATGGCGGGGACGAGGGGGGGGGGCGGGCCGGGGGCGGGGCTGGGAGCGGGGGCAGGGCCGGGGTCTTTATGTTATTATCAGAGGGTTAAAAACTGTTCTGGTTCATTTTCATGGACAAATTAGGCAGGAAGGTGAACAAACAGGTATGGGAGGGGCAGAGCAAGGTGAGACAGTAGGCATTCGATCACAGGTGACGTTGTTCTTTCAGAAGCACGAAAAAAGACAGAAAAAGAAAGAAAATGCTGCTTTAGCATTGCTCTTTAATATTCCTGGGCCCAAGTAAAGTCTGTGTGTGGGAAACACTGCAGCTCCTACAGTACTTTATAAACCTGATGTGAGCTGTGCTGCCTTGATGTGATATGACAGACAGGCAGGCAGCTGACCTGTCTCACTCTCCTGACAGCAGACAGACAGCTGGACGACATATTTATACACTCACTATTGCAGTAGAACTTTGCTGATCATTTGCTATATATTCATAATGTGCTGATAATCAATATCATTATTATAATTATTACAAATAAAGTTCACAGTAACACAGCATCATCAGTGGAGACCAGTGGAACAGCTCAGTAGAGACACAAACACACACTCAGGTCAGGTTAACCCTCAATAGAGGACTGGGGGCTCTCTCCATGGGCGGGGCTACCTTTACTGGGACGACTGGGAAACAAAACGACAAAGAAAGAGAAAAGAAAAGAGGAGAACAACAGTGAATCACTGGAAAAATAAACAGGCAGGGGGACTGAGGGGCAAAGGTCATGTCAGTCAACAACTGGCACTCTGCTGGGACCCATGGAAACCGGTTAGAACCAGTGGAAACCAGTCAGAGAAAGCAAAACATTTTAGGGTCAAAGTTCACAACAATGAATAAGTAGTGGTCTGACGTAACCACTCAGCACCAGCTGAAACAGATTGATTGAACCAGTTAGAAGCAACTGATATGAGTCCAGATCACTTAAAACTAATTGGAACCAGTTAAAGCCAGAGGAAACTTGTCAGGTCTGGTTGGAACCCGTAAGAACCAGTTAAAACTGGTTAGATTGTAATGGTAAATAAAACAGTTAGTGATCAGAGAACAGGTGGAGTGGAATACAGTGGAGCAGATCCTCTGCTGCGATGAATGCTTCAACCTTTACGCTGATGACACTGAACTGAGCCTAACACTGCATCTGTGATGTCATACAGATCGGTCGTGGTTTTTCTCCGGTGAACGCCTCCCTGAGCAGCACCAGAGAAATACGAGGAGACCTGAGCAAACACAACATGCACTGGTTTTACAGCTGTGGGAACCATGGAACCACGGACCCAGCTGAACCAAGCAGAAACCCAATAGTATCAGTAGAAGTCTGCTGGAACCAACTGAAACCAGTAGGAACCTGTTGTAGCTGGTAAAAACTGTTGGTGCCAGCTGGACGTGACTGTACCTCGCGGAAACCATCTAGAACCAGCAGGAACATGCTGCATTGAGCAGAAAGAAACAGGAGCTTGTGGGGACGAGAAAATTGAACCAGCTGGAACAAACTAGGGACGAGTTGGATCCAGTACAACCAAGGCAAACCTGCCTGTGACCAGCAGAAAGCTGCTGGAACTAGCTGGCATCAATAAAGACCTGCTGTGACCTGGTCATATATATATAAGAACAAATGAAATCCAGTTGGAACCGGCTGAAGCAGTAGGAGGTGGTGTGATGCAACATGAAATGGAAGAGAGACCGGATGGAGTCCAGAACGACATGTGGACCACTGAGCCTGATCACTGTGTTAATCAGCTGAGTCTTCACAATTAATCTGGTCTTTGTAGTTTTGTGTGTATTGTGTGTGTGTGTGTGTGTGTGTTAGAAGGAGGATTCAGAGGCTGGTCTGGCAGATCGTGATGGAGATGCAGGAGCCCTCCGACTGGAGACAACAAACAGACAGACAGACAGACAGACAGACAGACAGACAGAGACAGTCAGTAACAGGTTGATGGAGCTGTCAGTCACATGGCTAATTATAATGCTGGGGGAGTGGGCGGGGTCACATGGCGATGACAATCTGATTGGAAGATGATGTGCTCGCACACACACACACACACACACGCACGCACATACACACAGAGTTGGTGAGAGACAGTGACATCACACAGACAGCTGACGTACCATTGGTGAACTCCTCACTGGTCACTGATAGAGATTCTGAAAAAATAACCATACATGGTCAATATGGGGGGGAGGCAGGGGCGGGGCTACCTGCTCTGACACTGACACACCTGACAGCTTCCTGTTTAGTGTTATGAGGTACATTTAGAACAGGATGTGTCCATCATTTTCCCACACACACACGCACACACACACTTATATCTTTGTGAGGACACTCGTTGACATGATGCATACCCTGATTCTAACCTGAACCCTAAAGCCAGGTGTGAACAGCCATTTAAAGGTGTGAGGACCAAAATGTCTTCACTTTCCCAAAATGTCCTCACTTTACAAAAAACATCCTCACTTTGTAACGTCCATGCTAAAACTGGTCCTCACAAAGATCGATGTACACACACACACACACAGACACACACACGCTGATGCCCTGAAGTGGGCGGAGTCTCATCTAAACTGGGTTGGAAAAAAGATATGAGCAAACAGGATCACACAGACAGACAGACAGACAGAGATAGAGACAGGCAGACCGGCAGGCAGACTGACAGAGAGACAGACAGATAGGTGGACAGACAGACAGTCATGGCTCCAGGTGAATGTAGAGGTGGCAACAGTTTGTTCGTATCTGTGAGTCCCACACAGAGGTGATTCAGGACATATTAGCTTAGCTTAGCACAAACACTGGAAGCAGGTTGAAACTGTTAGCCTAGCTCTATCAAAGTAAATTAGCACTGGTGCTAACTTGTAGTCAGAGCAGATAAACAGATTAAATTAGGTCCTGTTGTTGTAGCACGTCTGATTTTACTTCATCAGCATGTGCCAACATGTCAGTCAGAAAATCTGCCTGGGCACCAACAGTATCTGAACCCTCTTTAGTTTAAGTTGCAAACACTCCCTCATGGAGCAGCTTTACAGCCTCATCTCAACTTGTTGGAACCATGTTTTTGATTTTGTTACTTCAGATTTGTGCTCAAAAGCTTCCCCCTGCTTCCACTCTCTGTGCTAAGCTAAGCTAAGCTAAGCGTAGACCTCTCTTTGTACTGAACTTCCCAAAATGTGGGACTGTTCTTTGAAAGTTGAGCGAATGTCCTGAGATTAATGATGAAGAGGTGATGATGAGTCCAGGAATGAAGAGAAAAAGAATGAGCAGAGGGAGGAGGCGAAGAAAGAAAGACCTTTCTTTCTTTTCCGTGTCTGTGCAGGTTGTTTGTGGATCGCTGCTTTTCTGTCGACAGCACCAACAAAGAAGAAACTCTGCCCACAAAATACTTGATGTTCTCATGAGCTTCATTTTCCCTGATAAAAACTCTCTGGGGTTTTTCTGGGTCCAGTTTGATCAAATCACACATCTTTCATTTCAGTTATGGTGAAAGTTACGGATTTACATCGAATCTACAAATAACATTTAATCTGACGCATATATGATGCATTAAAGGTGCCATGTGTGTGTTTTTGCTATTGCTACACAGCTAACGTTAGCAGCCGACACACCATGAGCTTCAGCCATCATTGCATTTAACAAGAGGTTAGAGTACATCCTCTGGACAGCACTGCATCTTCATCCTTTCATGTTGGACTGAGGGCAGACTGAATGCTACAGTCTCTCACTATCACAAAGTGGTATTACATGACGGGACAGAGCTAGCTGGTTAGCACACTAACTTCAGAAGAAGAAAGTAAGTGATAGAAAACGAGAGTAAACAGTGGTGTTGCTGAAGTTATTTTGGTACCACGTGGTTGTTGGATGTTTTTGTTAGCGGGAGCTGAAACTAATCTGCGTCTTTGTGTGTGTCGTAAACCAAACTGGACACAGTGACATCTTTACCAGTCTGACCTGAGACACTGAACATTGCAGTGTGGGACATTAATGTTTCCAGCCTCTGTTATTTACGACAACAGCAAAAAAAAGTTTGATAAAAAACAGTTTGTCAGAAAATGTAACGATCAGCTTTAATTTTTTTGTCTTTTAGCATTTGATATCTGACTAGTCCCGTTTTTATCTTTATATTTTCCAAGATGGAGTTTTACAGTGAACACATTCAGTGCGAGTGTACGTGTGGTTACCTGGGGACTCCAGGTGGGGGTGCTCTGTTGGGCCGGGAGGGGACAGAGGGCGGGGGTCCAGGGTCAGGTGACACTGCGGGACGAGAAGGGGGCCCCGGGGCTGCACGACCACCTGGACGAGGAGGTCCAGGAGGGGCCCGACGCTGGGGGGTCGGACTGGACATGGGAGACCTGGGGAGACCAGACCAGACCAACTCAGGGATGATGAACATACAGTACGTACTGCACCTGAGTAACACCTGACCTGTTTCTAGATTACCTGCGTCCTGATGGCATCCCTGTCACCTGCAGCCAGGAGTCATCGACAGGCGGCGGCATCGACGTGGTGACGGTGGAGGTGCTGATATCACCGATGATATTGAGACCTTCACGCAGAGCGTGGTACATCCTCAGCATCTCATCACGGCGCTGAGCCTGGGTGAGAGACACAGACAGAGAGAGAGAGAGAGAGGCAGGGAGGGAGGGAGGGAGGCCATCAGGATTTTTCCTCTGAGGATCAGAACCAGGATCAGCACAGTCTGCTGTTCACAGGATCCTCAGATATATAGAAACCTGAAATAAATAAGTTTAATTAATAAATTCAACTGTGTCCACCTGTCTCTCTGTCTCAGGGTCCTCACCTGT
>CM028882.1:27304832-27357332 GCA_016801885.1 Toxotes chatareus
AGGATGCTGCTGGCTCTGGAAAGGTTACTACAAGCTAATATGACTTTGGCACTGTCTAAAAGTTAGAATTAGAATTAGTCACGGTCATGTTTTAATCCACCTCTATGTCCATTTCTGCTGAGTTTCAGCAGAAATGTACATATTTGTGTCTTCTCAAATATGATGTCATACTACAGTGATACTTTTCATGACCATGCATGCTTAGGGGGCATCTGTGTCATGTCTTAGGACCATTCATTTTCATTTGGATAAGTTTGGCTACAGCAGTTGCAGAAAGGTTCAGGAGCACAAACCTGGGCTTATCCTATTCAATGCCTTTTTTCCTGAATACTTGACATATTACTACTACTTTATTGCTGGTTCAATTAAATTATTTTCTGAAAGATTTTTTAAAGAAAAGTTACAAAAGAAAAAGTCCTCTACACTGAAGTAGTGACATGAGCCATGTGCTTCGCAGATCCCAACTCTGAGGTAACTCAAAGTGTTGTCTTTGAGAAGTGAGAGACTTGGAGTGGGTGAGGGGTGTAAATCAGATCCAGGCAATCTATGACAACCTGTGTCTGTCCCTGTCTGTCTGCAGAGTGGAGGATGGCTTCCAGTAAGCTGATGATGGTTGTAAGGCCACAATGGGCTTCAAGCTTGCTAAACAAGTTGCAAAGATGTTCAAGTGAAGGAAACTGTAATTTACCCTGGCTGAATGTTCATAGGAAAGTGCCTATTCCACACCAATAGCTTTAAGGACCATGTCTGACATGTTGACATAAATGTGGGGATATTGCTGCACATTGTAGCTTCAATGTCTCACTTTACACTACCTGTCTTTAGTCTCATGAAGTGAGTTGTATATTTGTGTCTCAAAAACCAGGACGATGGCTTGTGTTTAAATCTTTCATTTTGATTGCAGTCCTTTGGATTACAGCCACAGCCTGTCTCTGTGACATTCTTGCTGCTTCCAACCTTACAGGTGATTGGTATTGGCTCTGAATGCCTGCCATTTGTTGAAAAATATCAATCCATTTTGATAATGCTGCACCAACACAAAGAGAGAAGTTTTGTATCAACATTAATAATGATCAGATGTCATTGGTATGGGTGTTTGCATGAAGAATAACACCATCCCTATATAAAAATCCATGCAGACGAAAAGTAAAGAATTTACATCTGACCTGTCCTAGAGGATGCTGCTGGCTCTGGAAAGGGTACTACAAGCTATTATGACTTTGGCACTGTCTAAAAGTTAGAATTAGTCACAGTCATGTTTTAATCCACCTCTATGTCCATTTCTGCTGAGTTTCAGCAGAAATGTACATATTTGTGTCTTCTCAAATATGATGTCATACTACAGTGATACTTTTCATGACCATGCATGCTTAGGGGGCATCTGTGTCATGTCTTAGGACCATTCATTTTCATTTGAATAAGTTTGGCTACAGCAGTTGCAGAAAGGTTCAGTTGCACAAACCTGGGCTTATCCTATTCAATGCCTTTTTTCTGAATACTTGACATACTACTACTAATTTATTGCTGGTTCTATTAAATTATTTTCTGAAAGATTTTTTTAAAGTTACAAAAGAAAAAGTCCTCTACACTGAAGTAGTGACATGACCAGACCCCATGTGCTTCACAGATCCCAACTCTGAGGTAACTCAAAGTGTTGTCTTTGAGAAGTGAGAGACTTGGAGTGGGTGAGGGGTGTAAATCAGATCCAGGCAATCTATGACAACCTGTGTCTGTCCCTGTCTGTCTGCAGAGTGGGGGATGGTTTCCCGCAAGCTGACGATGGTTGTTAGGCCACAATGGGCTTCAAGCTTGCTAAACAAGTTGCAAAGATGTTCAAGTGAAGGAAACTGTAATTTACCCTGGCTGAATGTTCATAGGAAAGTGCCTATTCCACACCAATAGCTTTAAGGACCATGTCTGACATGTTGACATAAATGTGGGGATATTGCTGCACATTGTAGCTTCAGTGTCTCACTTTACACTACCTGTCTTTAGTCTCATGAAGTGAGTTGTATATTTAAGTCTCAAAAACCAGGACAATGGCTTGTGTTTAAATCTTTCATTTTGATTGCAGTCCTTTGGATTACAGCCACAGCCTGTCTCTGTGACATTCTTGCTGCTTCCAACCTTACAGGTGATTGGTATTGGCTCTGAATGCCTGCCATTTGTTGAAAAATATCAATCCATTTTGATAATGCTGCACCAACAAAGAGAGAGGATTTTGTATCAACATTAATAATGATCAGATGTCATTGGCATGGGTGTTTGCATGAAGAATAACACCATCCCTATATAAAAATCCATGCAGACAAAAGTAAAGAATTTACATCTGACCTGTCCTAGAGGATGCTGCTGGCTCTGGAAAGGTTACTACAAGCCAATATGACTTTGGCACTGTCTAAAAGTTAGAATTAGAATTAGTCACACGGTCATGTTTTAATCCACCTCTATGTCCATTTCTGCTGAGTTTCAGCAGAAATGTACATATTTGTGTCTTCTCAAATATGATGTCATACTACAGTGATACTTTTCATGACCATGCATGCTTAGGGGGCATCTGTGTCATGTCTTAGGACCATTCATTTTCATTTGGATAAGTTTGGCTACAGCAGTTGCAGAAAGGTTCAGTTGCACAAACCTGGGCTTATCCTATTCAATGCCTTTTTTCTGAATACTTGACATATTACTACTACTTTATTGCTGGTTCAATTAAATTATTTTCTGAAAGATTTTTTTTAAAGAAAAGTTACAAAAGAAAAAGTCCTCTACACTGAAGTAGTGACATGACCAGACCCCATGTGCTTCACAGATCCCAACTCTGAGGTAACTCAAAGTGTTGTCTTTGAGAAGTGAGAGACTTGGAGTGGGTGAGGGGTGTAAATCAGATCCAGGCAATCTATGGCAACCTAAGTCTGTCCCTGTCTGTCTGCAGAGTGGGGGATGGTTTCCAGTAAGCTGACGATGATCGTTAGGCCACAATGGGCTTCAAGCTTGCTAAACAAGTTGTAAAGATGTTCAAGTGAAGGAATCTGTAACACACTTGAAGACTGATAATGAATATGTCAATTTTGATAGATTCAGTGGTATGGGTGTTTGCATGAAGAATAACACAATCCCTATAAACATTAATTTTTCATTTGGATAATTTGGGCTTATCCTATTCAAAGCCAAGTGTACTTGTAATTCGACTTGCAAACAGTGGAATACTCTCTAAAGCCACTGTAGTCTCTGCATAGACATAACAGGAATCACCATCACTGCAAAAGCAAAACCAACCAAAAATTCACAATTCACACATTTCTGTGACAGTGACCACGTCTTTTACTGTCCTAATGTATACATATGTGCAGGAATGTGTCGTTTCACACCATTTAACTGGGGACCTGTATCATTTTGTTCTTTACAATACAAGTGGGGACTAACTTTTTTGTTCAGTTCCATAAAAATGTTTGACACACCTGAAGACTGATAATGAACATGTCCATTTTGACAGATTCGGTGGTATGGGTGTTTGCATGAGGAATAACACAATTCCTATATAAAAAAAAACATTCACTTTTCATTTGGATAATTTGGGCTTATCCTATTCAAACCCAAGTGTACTTGTAATTCTACTTGCAAACAGTGGAATACTCTCTAAAGCCACTGTAGTCTCTGCATAGACATAACAGGAATCACTATCACTGCAAAAGCAAAACCAACCAAAAATTCACAATTCATACATTTCTGTGACAGTGACCACGTCTTTTACTGTCCTAATGTATACATATGTGCAGGAATGTGTCGTTTCACACCATTTAACTGGGGACCTGTATCATTTTGTTCTTTACAATACAAGTGGGGACTAACTTTTTTGTTCAGTTCCATAAAAATGTTTGACACACCTGAAGACTGATAATGAACATGTCCATTTTGACAGATTCGGTGGTATGGGTGTTTGCATGAAGAATAACACAATTCCTATATAAAAAAAACATTCACTTTTCATTTGGATAATTTGGGCTTATCCTATTCAAAGCCAGTTGGACTTGTATTTCTAGTTACAAACAATGGAATACTCTGTAAAGGTACTGTAGTCTCTGCAGAGACAGAACAGGAACCACTATCAATGCAAAAGCAAAACCAACCAAAAATTCACAATTTACACATTTCTGTGACAGTGACCACGTCTTTTACTGTCCTAATGTATACATACATGCAGGAATGTGAGTGTCGTTTCACACCATTTATCTGGGGACCTGTATCATTTTGCTCTTTACAATGCAAGTGGGGACTAACTTTTTTGCTCAGTTCCATAAAAGTGTTTGACACACCTGATGACTGATAATGAACATGTCCATTTTGATAGATTCCATTTTGATAGATATGATCAGATTCGGTGGTATGGGTGTTTGCATGAAGAATAACACAATTCCTATAAACATTAATTTTTCATTTGGATAATTTGGGCTTATCCTATTCAAAGCCAGTTGGACTTGTATTTCTAGTTACAAACAATGGAATACTCTGTAAAGGTACTGTAGTCTCTGCAGAGACAGAACAGGAACCACTATCACTGCAAAAGCAAAACCAACCAAACATTAACAATTGTTGCATTAGACACCACGTACAGTGAGCTCTCGCTCACTGTTATTGTTACTGTATGTCTCTCTAACCAAACCAAAGCGCTCTCTCTCTCTATAATCATTAAACTTCTTTGTGTCACTATTTTGAAGCGTAAATTGCAGAGTCAGACTCAGATTTAGAAGCTGTTGAAATAAACAAAGTGAGAACACACACACAGGTAGATTATCAGAGTTTAGTCTGTGAATCCACCTGGATAGTCTCAGTTTCAGAGACATTTCAGGCTGTCTGTGGAGGTTTGACTGATCTTAGTGTCTGATTTGCATGCGTGGGGCTTTTTTCCCAGAACGCCTGATCCTGTGTGAATCCGTGCTTACTTTATATACTGACACTGAATAGGCCTTCATATCCGCACTGACATGGCTGTTGAAATGGCAGGTAGCAGTTCACATCTAACCCTCATTGCCGACATCATTCCTATGACCAAGTTGGACTCTACTATATTCACGAATAACTCACTGAACTCTGGGTAGCCCTTATTATACATACTGTGTCAAGCTTGAAAATGGTTAAAGCCTTTATATTTTGTTACTGTAATTTGTAGAGATGATTTATTTCAATGGAATATTATGAAATATATTGGATATATTGGAATAAATTTAGCTTATTTCTTGTTTTTATACATAGTGGAGTTTGAATGTCGCTCCATCCTATTCAAGAGGGAACTTGTGTGTCATTACATGAAGGGACTAGAAAATTAATTTATGTTGTTTTGAACTTTGTTCCGTAAATCACAATTGCTGGTATATTTGCAAATCAAACTTGACCTTTAGAAAGTTAGTGTCTATTTTAAAATGTACATTTTGAAAGAAACAAAGAAAGTCTTTGCAGTAAGCCAACACTCATTAAGTGAATGAATAGATACAGTCACACTGTAGTCTATGGAGGTCCACTCTTTGATAGGTAGACATCGCCAAGTCCCCTCTTAGCTTTTTCTTTAAAAAAAATTAAAATTCACATTTGAAGTAATATTATGGTAAAAGACCTTAAAACTAAGTGTAGCATTTTAGTTTTGTATTTTTAAAATGACCAGAAACACCAATCACCATTTAGTAAGTGTTAAACGACAGATCCCTGTTCACCAGGTTCGCATGTATGTGTGTGTGTGTGTGTGTGTGTGTGTGTGTGTGTGTGTGTGTGTGTGTGTGTGTGTGTGTGTGTGTGTGTGTGTGTGTGTGTGTGTGTGTGTGTGTGTGTGTGTGTGTGTGTGTGTGTGTGTGTGTGTGTGTGTGTGTGTGTGTGTGTGTGTGTGTGTGTGTGTGTGTGTGTGTGTGTGTGTGTGTGTGTGTGTGTGTGTGTGTGTGTGTGTGTGTGTGTGTGTGTGTGTGTGTGTGTGTGTGTGTGTGTGTGTGTGTGTGTGTGTGTGTGTGTGTGTGTGTGTGTGTGTGTGTGTGTGTGTGTGTGTGTGTGTGTGTGTGTGTGTGTGTGTGTGTGTGTGTGTGTGTGTGTGTGTGTGTGTGTGTGTGTGTGTGTGTGTGTGTGTGTGTGTGTGTGTGTGTGTGTGTGTGTGTGTGTGTGTGTGTGTGTGTGTGTGTGTGTGTGTGTGTGTGTGTGTGTGTGTGTGTGTGTGTGTGTGTGTGTGTGTGTGTGTGTGTGTGTGTGTGTGTGTGTGTGTGTGTGTGTGTGTGTGTGTGTGTGTGTGTGAGTGTGTGTGTGTGTGTGTGTGTGTGTTACCTCATCGTCCTTGTACCAGGACAGTGTCTCCGCCGTCAGGACAAACCAGTATTCTTTAGCTCCTCCCTTCATGATGCCGATGTTGTTGATGGTGAGCCAACCTTTACGGATCACCTGCACAGACCAGGTGAGCCATGATGTCATCAACACAGACACAGTGACATGTGACCAGTTAAACAGCAAACCTCCTTCTTCTGTTTACCCATTCACACACACACACACACTCACCATGATCTCGTCCTTGTTGCCATGGTAACAGGGAGGCAGGGAGAGGGGATGGAGACATAGTAAGAAAAAAGAAGAGAAACATGAATGAGGAGACGCCACCCCTCCCCCTCCCCCCCTCCCCCCCTCTCACCTGCAGCCACTCACCTGGTTTCCTGCTGCTTTCTTCTTGTTCATCTGACTGCTTTTCTGCTGAGCGCTGACACAGATCACATCACATCACGTCAGTGTTTGTGTTCAGAGCTCATTCACAGCACTTCCTGTCCTGACCCTGCGTCTGTCAGGGCTCAGGTGAGTTACCTGACAGACCTGAACAGAAACCATCTCCAGTTTTATTGTGTGGGTGTTTATTTCCTGTTGAACTGATTCTGATGAACTACTTTTACATCTACCTGCGTACCTGTTGGTACAGGGTACCTTTAGCTGTGTACAGTTCTCGGCTGCTCTCTCCTCCTCTACTGATCACAATCACAATCTATATGATTTTTTTCACAGATGAAGAAAAGTGTGTGTATGTTCAGGATTTCTCACTTTGCGAAGCCGATAAAGTCTTCGTGGTTTGTGTTCACGTAGGCCAACTCGATGTCAATCAGCAGCATCACCTGCAGAGACAGACACGTACCACCTTCTCATCTGCTGCACCTGAATACACCTGCAGCCACGCTAACATGACAGTGAAGGAAGGGACATGGAGGAGTGACTGACTGTATATACAGTGAGTTAGTCTGTGTCAGAAACAGGAAGCATCAACCATGTGACCGACCTGGTCTTTGGAGCGACTCTCTCGGTCTCTGATGTGCTGAGTGACAATTCTCTCCATCTCCTCTCTGAGCATCGGATACTGAGCCAACTGAAAACAACAGAGGTCAAAGGTCAAATGTCAGGGGTCGGAGCTCAAAGACCAAAACAAACCAGAAATATGATCTAAAAGAGGCTGTAGAGCTACAGAGACGGAGGAAAGGGTTCATCACTTTAACATCTTCCACAGTCAGCTGGTCTGCAGCAGCACCAGTAGTAACAGTAGCAGTAACAGTAGCAGCAGTATTAGCAGTAGCAGTAGCAGTATTAGTAGCAGCAGAATTAGCAGTAGCAGCAGCAATATTAGCAGTAGCAGTAGCAGTAGTAGTAGCAGCAGAATTAGCAGTAGCAGCAGCAGCAGTAGCAGCAGCAGTATTAGCAGTAGCAGTAGCAGTAGCAGCAGCTGTAGCAGTAGCAGCAGCAGCAGTAGCAGTAGCAGCAGCAGCAGCAGTAGTAGTTGTAGTATTAGTAGTAGCAGCAGCAGCAGTAGCAGTAGCTGTAGCAGCAGCAGTAGCAGCAGTAGCAGTAGCAGTAGCAGTAGCAGTAGCAGTAGCAGTAGCAGCAGCAGCAGTAGCTGTAGCAGCAGTGCAGCAGCAGTAGCAGTAGCAGTAGCAGTAGCAGCAGTAGCAGTAGCAGTAGTAGCAGTAGCAGTAGCAGTAGCAGTAGCAGCAGTAGCAGCAGTAGCAGTAGCAGCAGTAGCAGTAGCAGTAGCAGCAGCTGTAGCAGTAGTAGCAGCAGTAGCAGCAGTAGCAGTAGCAGTAGCAGCAGTAGCAGTAGTAGTAGTAGCAGTAGCAGTAGTAGCAGTAGCAGCAGTAGCAGCAGTAGCAGTAGCAGTATTAGCAGTAGTAGCAGCAGTATTAGCAGTAGTAGTAGCAGTAGCAGTATTAGCAGTAGCAGCAGCAGTATTAGCAGTAGCAGCAGTAGCAGTAGCAGTAGCAGTAGCAGTATTAGCAGTAGCAGTATTAGCAGTAGCAGCAGCAGTAGCAGTATTAGCAGTAGCAGCAGCAGCAGTAGCAGTATTAGCAGTAGCAGCAGCAGTAGCAGTATTAGCAGTACCTTCTGTGTACACTGCCTGACGGTGTTGACCAGCTCACTGATCACCATGTCGACACACTTCTGACACGGTTCTTTAATCTGAGCGATCTGACGCTTCACGATCGTCTCAAACGCCATGTCAGGTGTGAACAGACCCGTCCTGAACACAGAACACAGGTGAGTCAGGTCACACTCAGGTACCGTACCATGTAACAGACACACACACCTGAACACACCAGGACTTTAAACTCACCTGATTCCATGAATATTCTTGATGGCGTAGCTGATCTCTTTACGAAGAGTCTTCTCATCACTTTCCAACTACACACACACACACACACACACACCATGAGAACTGACTTAATGTTGCAGCAGGTAAAGAACGTTCCCGTCAGTCGCGTTGCTGAATCACTGCACACACTCAACCTAAATGGAACGCAGCCGTTGTTTCCATGGTTTTCTTCATGATGTTGGAGTTGGTGTGTGTATGTGTGTGTGTTTACTTGTACATCTATCTTTGTGAGGACTAAAAAAAGCATAGAACTTATGGAGCAAGGACATTCGAGGACACAACCACTCCTCACTTTTCACCCCTGAAACACCTTAAAATGGCCGTTTGAGGGTTAAGGTTAGGATCCAGGGAACGCACTGACAGTGAATGTCCTCAGAGAGGTATAAGCATCAGTGTGTGTGTGTGTCACCTTGACCAGTTCGAATGGGAAGCGTTCGTGGAAGATCCGGTTGATCTTTGCTCCTCCTGACAGCTCATAGGTGTCGACCTGATCTCCAGATCCTTCGATCCGCTTCTCAAAGTCCACTGCAAACTGCTGCACCATCCTGACACACACACAGACACACACACACACACGGTGACGTCATATTCTGAATCTTGGTAACGAGATCATGTCAGTTTGTGCTGTCATACACGTGTGCAGTGTGTGTCGCAGTGTGTGTTGCAGTGTGTCAGTGTTGTGTGTGTTTGGTGTACTGACTGCAGCAGGGCCTTGGTCTTGCGGCTCGGGTCGTCCGGTCTGAAGTTCTTGTACTCCTCCACCTCCTTCTCGATGGACAGCAGCTGGCTCTGCAGTTTGCTTCGTAAGCCCGGCAGCGTGTCCCGGATGTGGTTGGTCAGTTGCTAGGGGTAACAGAGAAGTTCTGTTACTACGGTTACAGAGAAAACAGGAAACTGTTTTAATTCATTAACTCTTTTACACTCATTCTGACTGTCCCACAGGAAACTGTGCTCTGCTACAATAACAACGTGATCGTTATTTATAGTGTCCCATTGACAGGGGACACTGGGACACTGTGGCAGCTCAGTGTCCCAGTGACAGGGGACGTCCAGCGGGATACTGAGCAAAGCAGAGGAGAAGAAGCAAAGAGCAGAAGGATCCACGAAAAGACAGAAGCAGGACCAAGTCAGGGTGAGCGCTAAGCTAAGCTAAGCTAAGCTAAGCTAACACTCTGGATAAACAGCTTCTCTGCAGATACTTTCAAACATCAGAACTACTGGAGAGGACGGAATGAAGCTGATATTTATCAAGGTGGAGAAACTACTTATGATGTGTGGAAGACATTCAGAGGACGTTGTCAGGATGTTGTCTATTTTATGAGTGTGTGTGTGTGTGTGTGTGTGTATAAAAGACAACCTCTATAAAACAGCTGAAGTGAGGATGAATCCAGGGTTACCTGGTTGAGGACCTTCTGCAGGTATCCGGTGCCCATGCGCTCGGCCAGGTGTCGGTACCCCGGGTGAGACAGGAAGAACTTCCTCTCAGCCTGCAGAGCCGCATTGATGTCTTTCTTCCCGTCAATGTCCTTCTGACTGCGATTCACCACCCCGATGTAACCTGGCACAGTTCAGAGTCAGTTACTGTCTCTGCATCAGAGCATCAGTTGCTATGGTTACCTGCCATAGGTTTATATACGTGGAGCTCTGGTCGAGCGCAGGTTGGTGCATCTAGTTTTTGTGCGACGCCTCTGTACCTCTGCGGAGCGGCAGCAGTTTGTTCTCCAGGATGTCTCTGGCATCGGTTCCTTCATCCATCAGATCCAGTTTGGTGATAACGCCAATGGTCCTCAGACCTGAACACACACATGTACGCCGCTTTATTTCAACCGAGCAACAACATCACAAGCACAGACACGGAGGAGACACACACACAAAATCCTTTTCAGGACTGTCTGTGGTGGTGCTGTGTCTCTGTGTGGTGGTGTTGTGTCTTTGTGGTGGTGTTGTGTCTCTGTGGTGGTGTTGTGTGTCTGTGGTGGTGTTGTGTCTGCCTGTGGTGGTGTTGTGTCTCTGTGGTGGTGTTGTGTGGTGGTGTTGTGTGGTGGTGTTGTGTCTCTGTGTGGTGGTGTTGTGTCTGTGGTGGTGTTGTGTCTCTGTGTGGTGGTGTTGTGTCTTTGTGGTGGTGGTGTTGTGTCTCTGTGTGGTGGTGTTGTGTCTTTGTGGTGGTGTTGTGTCTGTCTGTGGTGGTGTTGTGTCTCTGTGGTGGTGTTGTGTCTGTGGTGGTGTTGTGTCTGCCTGTGGTGGTGTTGTGTCTCTGTGTGGTGGTGTTGTGTCTCTGTGTGGTGGTGTTGTGTCTGTGGTGGTGTTGTGTCTCTGTGTGGTGGTGTTGTGTCTTTGTGGTGGTGGTGTTGTGTCTCTGTGTGGTGGTGTTGTGTCTTTGTGGTGGTGTTGTGTCTGTCTGTGGTGGTGTTGTGTCTCTGTGGTGGTGTTGTGTCTGTGGTGGTGTTGTGTCTCTGTGGTGGTGTTGTGTCTCTGTGTGTTGGTGTTGTGTCTGTGGTGGTGTTGTGTCTGTCTGTGGTGGTGTTGTGTCTCTGTGGTGGTGTTGTGTCTGTGGTGGTGTTGTGTCTGTGGTGGTGTTGTGTCTCTGTGGTGGTGTTGTGTCTCTGTGTGGTGGTGTTGTGTCTGTGGTGGTGTTGTGTCTCTGTGGTGGTGTTGTGTCTCTGTGTGGTGGTGTTGTGTCTGTGGTGGTGTTGTGTCTCTGTGGTGGTGTTGTGTCTCTGTGTGTTGGTGTTGTGTCTGTGGTGGTGTTGTGTCTGCCTGTGGTGGTGTTGTGTCTGCCTGTGGTGGTGTTGTGTCTCTGTGGTGGTGTGGTGTCTCTGTGTGTTGGTGTTGTGTCTGTGGTGGTGTTGTGTCTCTGTGTGTTGGTGTTGTGTCTCTGTGTGTTGGTGTTGTGTCTGTGGTGGTGTTGTGTCTGCCTGTGGTGGTGTTGTGTCTCTGTGGTGGTGTGGTGTCTCTGTGTGTTGGTGTTGTGTCTGTGGTGGTGTTGTGTCTCTGTGTGTTGGTGTTGTGTCTCTGTGTGGTGGTGTTGTGTCTGCCTGTGGTGGTGTTGTGTCTCTGTGTGGTGGTGATGTGTCTTTGTGGTGGTGTTGTGTCTCTGTGTGGTGTGTTGTGTCTCTGTGGTGGTGTCCACAGGTCATGTGACACCTTTGGTCTCTGAGCGTCTGCTCGTCAGACGTGTTCAGTTATTCCTCCATGATGATGATGATGATGATGAATATAACATGCAGGAGCTGTACAGGTGTGTCTGCAGGTACAGGTGGGCTCTGACCTTGTGGGTCGACCTCCTTGGCGATCTTCAGGGCGTCGGAGTTGGCGAGGTCGGAGTTGGCCGGAGAAACAGCCAATAGGAGGCAGTTGTCTTTGGTGACGAACTGCATGAGCATGTCTCTGATCTGCTGCTCGATGTCGGCCGGCTGGTCGCCGACCGGGACCTTCGTCATCCCCGGGAGATCCACGAGAGTGAGGTTCAACACTGAGGTCACACACACACACACACACACTCAGGTTAGAGACACACACTCAGGTCACAGACACACACACACTCAGGTTAGAGACACACACTCAGGTCACAGACACACACTCAGGTCAGAGACACACACTCAGGTCAGAGACACACACTCAGGTCACAGACACACACTCAGGTCAGAGACACACACTGAGGTCACACACACACACTCAGGTCAGAGACACACACTCAGGTTAGAGACACACACTCAGGTCACAGACACACACTCAGGTCAGAGACACACACACTCAGGTCAGAGACACACACACTCAGGTCAGAGACACACACACTCAGGTCACAGACACACACTCAGGTCACAGACACACACTCAGGTCAGAGACACACACTCAGGTCACAGACACACACTCAGGTTAGAGACACACACTGAGGTCAGAGACACACACTCAGGTCAGAGACACACACTGAGGTCACACACACACACACTCAGGTCAGGTCACACACACACTCAGGTCAGAGACACACACTGAGGTCAGAGACACACACACTCAGGTTAGAGACACACACTCAGGTCACAGACACACACACACTCAGGTTAGAGACACACACTCAGGTCAGAGACACACACTCAGGTCAGAGACACACACACACTCAGGTTAGAGACACACACTCAGGTCACAGACACACACTGAGGTCACACACACACACTCAGGTCAGAGACACACACTGAGGTCAGAGACACACACACACTCAGGTTAGAGACACACACTCAGGTCACAGACACACACTCAGGTTAGAGACACACACTCAGGTCAGAGACACACACTCAGGTCAGAGACACACACACTCAGGTCACAGACACACACTCAGGTCAGAGACACACACTCAGGTTAGAGACACTCACTGAGGTCACAGACACACACTCAGGTCAGAGACACACACTCAGGTTAGAGACACACACTCAGGTCACAGACACACACTGAGGTCAGAGACACACACTCAGGTTAGAGACACACACTCAGGTCACAGACACACACTGAGGTCACAGACACACACTCAGGTCAGAGACACACACTCAGGTCAGAGACACACACTGAGGTCAGAGACACACACTCAGGTTAGAGACACACACTCAGGTCACAGACACACACTCAGGTCAGAGACACACACTCAGGTCACACACACACACTCAGATCAGAGACACACACACTCAGGTCAGAGACACACACTCAGGTTAGAGACACACACTGAGGTCACAGACACACACTCAGGTCAGAGACACACACACACTCAGGTCACAGACACACACTCAGGTCAGAGACACACACTGAGGTCAGAGACACACACTCAGGTTAGAGACACACACTCAGGTCACAGACACACACTCAGGTCAGAGACACACACACTCAGGTTAGAGACACACACTGAGGTCACAGACACACACTCAGGTCAGAGACACACACTGAGGTCACAGACACACACTCAGGTCAGAGACACACACTCAGGTCACAGACACAGTGTGTGTGTGAGTGTGTGTGTGTGTGTGTGTGTGAGTGTGTGTGTGTGAGTGTGTGTGTGTGTGTGTGTGTGTGTGTGTGTGTGTGTGTGTGTGTGTGTGTGTGTGTGAGTGTGTGTGTGTGTGTGTGTGTGTGTGTGTGAGTGTGTGTGTGTGTGTGTGTGTGTGTGTGTGTGTGTGTGTGTGTGTGTGTGTGTGTGTGTGTGTGTGTGTGTGTGTGTGTGTGTGTGTGTGTGTGTGTGTGTGTGTGTGAGTGTGTGTGTGTGTGTGTGTGTGTGTGTGTGTGTGTGTGTGTGTGTGTGTGTGTGTGTGTGTGTGTGTGTGTGTGTGTGTGTGTGTGTGTGTGTGTGTGTGTGTGTGTGTGTGTGTGTGTGTGTGTGTGTGTGTGTGTGTGTGTGTGTGTGTGTGTGTGTGTGTGTGTGTGTGTGTGTGTGTGTGTGTGTGTGTGTGTGTGTGTGTGTGTGTGTGTGTGTGTGTGTGTGTGTGTGTGGTGTGTGTGTGTGTGTGTGTGTGTGTGTGTGTGTGTGTGTGTGTGTGTGTGTGTGTGTGTGTGTGTGTGTGTGTGTGTGTGTGTGTGTGTGTGTGTGTGTGTGTGTGTGTGTGTGTGTGTGTGTGTGTGTGTGTGTGTGTGTGTGTGTGTGTGTGTGTGTGTGTGTGTGTGTGTGTGTGTGTGTGTGTGTGTGTGTGTGTGTGTGTGTGTGTGTGTGTGTGTGTGTGTGTGTGTGTGTGTGTGTGTGTGTGTGTGTGTGTGTGTGTGTGTGTGTGTGTGTGTGTGTGTGTGTGTGTGTGTGTGTGTGTGTGTGTGTGTGTGTGTGTGTGTGTGTGTGTGTGTGTGTGTGTGTGTGTGTGTGTGTGTGTGTGTGTGTGTGTGTGTGTGTGTGTGTGTGTGTGTGTGTGTGTGTGTGTGTGTGTGTGTGTGTGTGTGTGTGTGTGTGTGTGTGTGTGTGTGTGTGTGTGTGTGTGTGTGTGTGTGTGTGTGTGTGTGTGTGTGTGTGTGTGTGTGTGTGTGTGTGTGTGTGTGTGTGTGTGTGTGTGTGTGTGTGTGTGTGTGTGTGTGTGTGTGTGTGTGTGTGTGTGTGTGTGTGTGTGTGTGTGTGTGTGTGTGTGTGTGTGTGTGTGTGTGTGTGTGTGTGTGTGTGTGTGTGTGTGTGTGTGTGTGTGTGTGTGTGTGTGTGTGTGTGTGTGTGTGTGTGTGTGTGTGTGTGTGTGTGTGTGTGTGTGTGTGTGTGTGTGTGTGTGTGTGTGTGTGTGTGTGTGTGTGTGTGTGTGTGTGTGTGTGTGTGTGTGTGTGTGTGTGTGTGTGTGTGTGTGTGTGTGTGTGTGTGTGTGTGTGTGTGTGTGTGTGTGTGTGTGTGTGTGTGTGTGTGTGTGTGTGTGTGTGTGTGTGTGTGTGTGTGTGTGAGTGTGTGAGTGTGTGTGTGTGAGTGTGTGTTACCGTTGGGTGAGTACACTCTCAGGTTGATGGGCACCGGACTGATCCCTTTGTTGTGTCCCGTCACTCGATCTGTTTCAGCTTCGATTTCCTGACGAACTTCATCAAAGTCTGTGAACTTCTTCCCTTTGCAGTGCAGGAACTCAGCGTACTCTGATCAGAGGATTCAAACCTGTGTAATAAACATGTCCAGCCTGGAAACTGTCTGTCTATGTGGTGTTCTGATGTGTCTCACCTGTTGGACAGTTGATGAGCTGCAGCACCAGGGGGCGCCGAGTGACGATGCCTGAACCGCGAGGGAGGAAGTCTCTGAGAGGAGGAGGAGGAGGAGGAGGGAGAGGAAGAGGGGGAGGAGGAGGAGGAGGAGAAGGAAGGTGGGGGGAGGAAGAGGAGGAGGAGGACGAAGAGGGGGAGGGGGGGGAGGAAGAGGAGGAGGAGGAGGGGGAGAGTTAGGCTCAGTTTCAGGAGGAGCTCACTGAGCGTGTTCAGCCTCAAAGAATTCAGGTTACACTGAGAAATAAGTGGGAGGAGTTAAAGGGACAGGAAACGTGCTCCTGACGAGCAGTCACATCATGTGACCGTGCTGCATCGCACTGACAACCAATCAACACAGACGGGACGGAACCAGACAGCATGTTGTGATGCGATCACACCGGCCGCGACGCCAGATCACTGCGTATGATGCAAAGGAGCACGCGACGTCACAGGAAGTGACATCAGCAGGTGTAACATCCATCACACAGTGTGACGGACGCTTCAGCAGCTTCTGATGTGAACCCTTCAGACGCAATGGAGAAACGACTGCAGGGGAATCAGACACTGCAGCTCTCCACCCACACACACAAACACACCACGCTGTTCCCTGTCATGTGATGCTGCTTCAACCAAAACCCTGCTGAGTCGTGTGACCGACACCGACCAATGAGAGGAGAGATACAGAGAGAGAGAGAGACCTTCCTCATCCTTGGAGTGAGGAGGAAGATAAAAATATTCAGCCAATCACGTGTCAGCTTCCATCAGGACTCAAACTACAGACCTCAGACACCAACATCTGTCATCAGCTTCAGACCAGCTGATGACAGGGCAGCTGCCCGGGGCCGGGCCCTCTGAGGCCCCCAGGGGCTTGAAAGCAGCTCTTAGCAGCAAGTACAGTTTTAAATCCAAACCCAGCTGCTGTGATGAGGAGAAACCTCCCACACTGCTCACTGCGTCACAGGGTAAAAAGCTTTTTGCTTTCATGTTGTCATCATCATCATCATCATCATCATCATCATCATCATCATCATCATCCTGAGCCGTACGTATCACAGGTTTACTGAGTGATGGTTCATTTAATTCAGTGACAGCTGAAATCAAAGCTTTTCTTCATCATGCACCAGTTCCTTCAAATTCTCATCACAGCAAAATGAATGTGAATCATCTGCAAAGAAAACTAAGTATTTTCATCCTCTGGAAAATATTACTCATATGATCCATAATGCACCTGCAGCTGGCTGTCACGTGTCACCTGAGGCCGTCATGACACGTTTACACACCAAGGTCAGGCTTCAGCTTCATATTATTCAGTACTGATAAGTGACATCTGGCTGATATCTGATCAGATCTGTGCATCCGCAGAGGAAAACAGCACAGAACGACATAACATGGGAAGCACGCAGGCAGCAGGTGAGTCGTTACACGTTACGCAGCACGGCTGGGACCACTTGCAGGTGTTCATTAACGCAAATAACCTGAACTGTGTCAAAACATCAGCTGGGTGCTCCATCACGGCGAGATGGAAACGTCCACCGTTTGCAGATGGTGCTTGACTTCCTGTGGCAGGAGAGCTGGGAGCAGTGTATCTCTGCAAAAGGTGATGACCTGACAGGGGCTGGCGGCCAAATTTAAGTCAGGTATGACCAGGACACCCTCCACAGGTGGAGAGGAAAACCTGCAGACAGAACGACAGACTTCTCCTCTGCAAGATCTCAGAGGAAAAAATCCGATCTGTGATCTGATCTGATCTGATCTGCGAGCGCTTTAGAAAAAAGAGCTGAACGTTATCAGACTGTAAAGGGACAGAAAGATCGTCATGTTTCATGTGATCACCACAGACTCTGCAGCGGGTGAATGAGCTGATCTGCAGTAAGGGAACATTATTTTACAGCTGAACATGATTCAGGACGTGAATCCAACGAACTTCTGTCACAAACAACAAAACAAAACAATAAACAGAAGAAAACACAATGAATTATTATTATTTTTGTCTTGTTTTCCAGCTCATGCTGCTCAGTGTCTCCCAGGGACAAATAAAGTTCAAATGCGCATGAACAAATGCGCATTTTTATTTATTTAATTCATAATAAATAAATGTTATTTATTTAAAGCCAGAGACTTTACAGACTTTGGGTCTCTGTTCTGAGACAGATAAACCAGAAAAACGGAAAAATTCAATTGATTTTTAACAGAAATGAAAATATAAATCTGATTTTACTGATAAAGCTGCAGCTTCAGGCTGAACAGGAAGCGGCAGAAACGGTTCATATGAGGAAAACAGCCGTAACCTAAAAACGTAACGCAGTGTTCTGACTGATCTCGGGTTTATCAGCCGTTTTTTTTAATATTCAGAGTAAAACGTAAAGAGTCATAAATATAAAACTGAATTTCCGAACAAAAATAATTTAACGTGAAATATTATTAATGACGCTGAGTCTGTTTGCACCGCATCAGGCTCTGGCTCCGGATTTATTCAGCGGGTCAGCCGGCCTGCACTCAGCCGGGCGGCTCCCTCTTATCGGGGGACGGGACCGAACCGCAACGGCCCGGCTCGGCCCCGGACCTCAGACAGACAGACAGACAGACAGACAGACAGGCAGACTCACTTGCCCACGAAGTTCTCCAAGACGGAGCTCTTCCCGGCGCTCTGCCCGCCCACCACCGCGATCTGCGGCAGGTCGAGGCTCGAGTTCTGGCCGATGGAGGCGAAGGCGTCCTGGAGCCGGTTCACCAGCGGGATGAGCTCCTCCATCCCCCGGTTCCCCATGGCGGAGAGACAGACAGGCGGGGGAAGAGAGAGAGACAGGTGAAGCCTGGTGATGGAGAATCAGACAGACAGGCAGGGATGCAGCAGCTGATCCGTCTGTCGCTCTGCCCTCCTGTCTCTCCTCGCGCTGCTGCTCCTCGTGCAGCTGATGAATCCGATCAGTTAACCGATAATCAGTCTGATATCAGCATCGATGATCATACTGGTGATGATGCTCCTTCAGCCGTGACCTTCAGCTCCCTCTCCTCCTCTTCCTCCCCCGCAGAGAGGGACCAGCCCGCAACGCACCGCAACACGCACACGTACATCCGGTACGGACCTTCAGAATAATAGGCCGCTAGCAGCCAGTCAGAAGTCTATTCATCACAGAAGAGATTTTACTCAGCTACAGAACTGATTCATCACTTTGTCAAACTATGATCAACATATAACAGAAATTCTATCCTGTTAAATATATCATACTCATTCAGAAACATCCTAGTTGATATTTCCAGTTGTTAAATTCACATTTCACCAGGATCTGTTCAACAGATTCGCAGAAATGACCAATAATAAACCAAATCTGCAGACCTGCTGCATATAAACCTACAGGTAATGTACATGTAATGTGTGTCTGTGTGTAAAGTAATCTATTACATGACCCGATCAGCACTTCTTCCTGCAGTCTGACCTTCCTTTACTTTGCCTTTCTCCCTCTGACTGTTCCAAACTGGTCTGAGCAGCACAGACCGCAAACCAAACTCCTATACCTTTATTGTGAAAGTAAAGGGCCGACTTCCGGTGAGTTGGTGTTTACCTGCAGCGGCTTGACACCTGAGGATGGGGCGTCACGCACAGTTGCAGTTCATCGTCACAAACACCAGGAGGCGCTGAAGAGACTTGATGAGCTGAGACAACAAACACAGACACATTCAACCTGCATCACACTGCACACCGCTATCAACAGATTATCGATCGGTTACTGACTGTCAGACTCATCGATCCACTCTCATCTCATCTGTCATTGATCTCACAGAGTCAGAACATAAAACTCCAGCTGGATTCAACTTAAATTATTACAAATGTTGGTAAATACAAACAAACACACACATCCAATAATAATGAGAGTGAATCCATGAGAAGAACATGAGAAGAACTGCAGATACTGAGCGTCCTGCTCGCACAGCTGTGGACACCGAGGACGTCTCACTGCAGCCGTCTGATCCTGGTTTCTGAAGATGGAAACCAGGGACAGGATTCGCTCACACTGAGCCACAGGGACGTCTGTCCACTGTAACCAGACAACAGAAGGAAGGAGCGTCAACCTTTTCCCATAATACCAACAACAACAACATCAATAACACTTCACGCAGTTTTAGTTGTGAGTGTAATGATGAGTCATTGATCCAATCAGCAAAGAGAACAAACATCAGCTGAACACATTCAGTCTGAAACATCACAGCTTCTTTTCCTTAGAATTTAATTTTCCTTCGTCCAAACCGAAGCTCATAAACGACAAAAACGTAAATAAAAACAAGCAGATTCATCGACAGTGAGAAGAAAACAACATCCCAGCTGAACACGTTTACATGAAGAACCCAAACGTTTCCACACGTCAGCAGGTTTTTATCAACCATCACATTCAGCAGCTGGAAAACAGCAGATGAACCAATTTGTTTAGTGACAGTCAGCGACCAATCAGCAGTCAGACAACGGTCACGTGCAAATTCAAAGACAAATGGAAGCTCGACTCAAACTCCGACAAAGTTCGTTTTCTTGCTCACGTTCAAGACAAGTGAGTTTAAAGTGAAGCAGAAACATTTTCTATGAAACTGATCAGAACGTTTGTCCATTTTTTAGTTTCTACAGTTTTTATCCTTTTTTTTATTTCAGTCGTGTTTTCTCACAGTTCAGCTTCATCCGTTCATCTGCTCAGTTTGTTCTGAGCACATGAACGGTGTCTCATGAGGAGCCGAAAAAAGATCTGAACCACCGTCACCTTCATCAGCATGTCATCTATCTGACGACACCTCCATCCATCCATAATCCATCCATCATCCATCCATCATTCATCCATCCATAATCCATCCATCATCCATTCATCATCCATCCATCCATCCATCAATCATTCATCCATCTATCATCCATCCATTCATCATCCATCCATCCATTCATCCATCATCCATCACTCATCCATCCATCCATCATCCATCCATCCATTCATCCATCATCCATCCATAATCCATCCATCATTCATCCATCCATCATCCATTCATCATCCATCCATCCATCAATCATTCATCCATCTATCATCCATCCATAATCCATCCATCACTCATCCATCCATCCATCCATCATCCATCCATCCATTCATCCATCATCCATCCATCATTCATCCATCCATTCATCATCCATCAATCATTCATCCATCTATCATCCATCCATTCATCCATTATCCATCCATCCATCCATCATCCATCCATCATCCATTCATCCATCCATCACCTTTGGGATGAATTGCACTTAAATATTTTAAATAATCTGTGTTGATAAATAATAAAAACAGACTCAGTGATTATAAAGATGATTCTATCATCAGCAGCGTTCAGGCTGTGACTCCGCCTCAGACCAGGTCTCCCTCCTGCCGGTCTGACAGGATCTGATGGATGGGGCGTCTGTAACATCCAGTGGACTCAGCAGTGTCAGGTGTTCCAGCCTGAGGACACATTCACAGGTGAACCAGGTAAAGTGAGGTAAAAAGAACAAAGGCTTTGAAAGGTGTTAAAGACACAGGGTCCCTCCAGACAGAGACAGACAGGGAGTTACCCAGTGCTGTGGTTCAGTCCCAGCAGGTGTCTCCTGGTGTTCAGGAGTCTGTCTGTCAGGTTGGAAATCTGCTGAATCCTCTGCATCAACTCTCCCATCACCTGAGACACGGACAGGCAGAGACACAGGTGAGACAGACAGGCAGGCTGATACCTGGCTGCGCTGATAAATACCTGTCTGTCTCTCTGTGTCTTACCCTGATGAGGACAGAGAAAAGCGACCTGGAGCAGTGAGACAGGTTTATGTAGGGGTTGAGCAAGTATTCATGGACCAGTGGATGGTTGAAGGCCGAGAGTCTGGAGAGAACCGCCGTCAGCTGCAGGTTCAACTCGTACGGCTGGAAACACACCGGGGACAGGTGAGATACGGAGTCAACACACGGGACAGGTGAGACAAGGAGTCAACACACGGGACAGGTGAGACACGGAGTCAACACACGGGACAGGTGAGACACTGAGTTAAAACACGGGACAGGTGAGACACGGAGTCAACACACGGGACAGGTGAGACACGGAGTCATCACACGGGACAGGTGAGACACGGGGTCAACACACGGGACAGGTGAGACACTAAGTCATCACACGGGACAGGTGAGACACGGGGTCAACACACGGGACAGGTGAGACACTAAGTCATCACACGGGACAGGTGAGACACTAAGTCATCACACGGGACAGGTGAGACACTGAGTTAAAACACGGGACAGGTGAGACACGGAGTCAACACACGGGACAGGTGAGACACGGAGTCATCACACGGGACAGGTGAGACACGGGGTCAACACACGGGACAGGTGAGACACTAAGTCATCACACGGGACAGGTGAGACACTAAGTCAACACACGGGACAGGTGAGACACGGAGTCATCACACGGGACAGGTGAGACACGGGTCAAAACACGGGACAGGTGAGACACTGAGTTAAAACACGGGACAGGTGAGACACGGAGTCAACACACGGGACAGGTGAGACACGGAGTCAAAACACGGGACAGGTGAGACACTGAGTTAAAACACGGGACAGGTGAGACACGGAGTCAACACACGGGACAGGTGAGACACGGAGTCATCACACGGGACAGGTGAGACACGGAGTCAACACACGGGACAGGTGAGACACTAAGTCATCACACGGGACAGGTGAGACACTGAGTTAAAACACGGGACAGGTGAGACACGGAGTCAACACACGGGACAGGTGAGACACGGAGTCATCACACGGGACAGGTGAGACACGGGTCAACACACGGGACAGGTGAGACACTAAGTCATCACACGGGACAGGTGAGACACTAAGTCAACACACGGGACAGGTGAGACACGGAGTCATCACACGGGACAGGTGAGACACGGGGTCAAAACACGGGACAGGTGAGACACTGAGTTAAAACACGGGACAGGTGAGACACGGAGTCAACACACGGGACAGGTGAGACACGGAGTCAAAACACGGGACAGGTGAGACACTGAGTTAAAACACGGGACAGGTGAGACACGGAGTCAACACACGGGACAGGTGAGACACGGAGTCATCACACGGGACAGGTGAGACACGGAGTCAACACACGGGACAGGTGAGACACTAAGTCATCACACGGGACAGGTGAGACACTGAGTTAAAACACGGGACAGGTGAGACACGGAGTCAAAACACGGGACAGGTGAGACACGGAGTCAACACACGGGACAGGTGAGACACTAAGTCATCACACGGGACAGGTGAGACACGGGGTCAACACACGGGACAGGTGAGACACTAAGTCATCACACGGGACAGGTGAGACACTAAGTCAACACACGGGACAGGTGAGACACGGAGTCATCACACGGGACAGGTGAGACATGGAGTCAACACACGGGACAGGTGAGACACTAAGTCAACACACGGGACAGGTGAGACACTGAGTCATTACAGGGGACAGGTGAGTCTGGTGATGGATGACAGTGGGTTTGGGGTCAGACAGGTGTGTGTACCTGCTCCAGGATGCGTCCCAGCCGGTCGAACAGAACTTTGAACAGGTGACCCTCGAAGAACTCCTCCCCTGCACCTGAGGAGAAGGAGGGAGGAGGAAGACTGGACGGCCAATCCCACGACTGAGAGAGAGAGAGACACTCAGTCACCTGTGGGATGAGAGGACGTCTCTGTTAGACTTGTGTGTTTGAGGAAAGGTTCTGAGGACACCTGTCTGTCCTCGGGTCTGAAGGTTCAGGCTCAGACCCGAGGACACCTGTCTGTCCTCGGGTCTGAGGGTTCAGGCTCAGACATGGACCCCATCCTCCTCCGTACGTTTACAGTCCAATAAGACATAGATTTTTTTTTTTTTTTACAATTTTTGAAAAGTAAAATGATGAATTGATTATTGAATTATCGGCAAATGACTTTTCTATTGATCAGCTGGTCTGCGTGTCTTTAACATGTTGCTGACGTGCAGTCGCTGCACTGTCCCGTGTCATTTTCAGTTGCCAGCCTTTGTGTGCTGCTGCTCTGTCTCTACACATGTAACCTGACACTCACAAACACACAGTGGCAAACAGCAGTGTGTGTGTGTGTGTGTGTGTTCTGACCAGTGTGTGAGCGTCGTGGACGTAGGATTCGTATCCGCCCTCCTGCAGCAGCTGAGCCGACCGCACCTGAACAGGAACTAAACACAAGAAACTACACACACACACACACACACACACACACACACAGGGTTAAAGGTCAGCACATCACTCACCATAAACTCAGGCTCACGTTAAACCTCACTGAGGTACATGAATTACTCTGCTAACTTTTCTGTCACTGACGTTGAACCACAGCTCGGAGTCAGGACATTCAGGACATTCAGGTACCAGCCTCCCTCTTTCTGGACACATGGTCTGTCACTAACTGGGCCAGTAACACCACTGCACAGAGTGGACTGTTTCTGTGGGTCCACAATCCATCAGGGTGAGACGTCTTCTCTAACAAACCATGACTCAACCTTTTCCCATGGGCTCAGTAAATGAAATGGATCAGCTTCTCGTCCTGAACCAGAACCTCAGCACTCGCTGTTACTTCGCTCAGTGTCTGACACGCTGCTGAGAGCCCGAGTCCTGCGCTCATCTGTCCCAGAGATGTCTGAGGAGGAGCGAGGTTCTGCCTGATCTGCTGCTCAGAGCGTAGCTGCCACTCAAACCTGTGTCCGCCATTTTAACGGGCTGCTTTCAGGTACTCACAAAGACAAAGACGGACGCGAAGTCTGAAAGGATTCAGACTGAATGAGCAAGTTCTTCCAAACTTCATTTCAAAAGACAGACGTTTCAGTTTCCCTCCGTGTGTCCTCTGATAAACGTACGAGACATGGTTACCTGTTGACAACGTCAGCTGCTGATCCCAGCCCAGAGGGAGGAGGAGGAGCAGAGGAGGAGAGAGGAGGAGGAGGAGGAGGAGGAGGAGGAAGGAGCTGGCCGTCTGAGAACAACAAGCTGTCGGAGAAGAAGGGGTCCTCCTCCAGATCCCTGCCAGAGACCAAACACAGAGACGGACTCAGGCCCTGTTCACGGAACGGTAGCTCCACATGTGACGCAGTGTGATGGACTTACTCGCTGTCTTCGTCGGTCTCGTTGTGTCTGTCGTCCACACCTGCAGCAGGTGGACACAGGTAACTGCGACTCTGCAGAAAATTCAACACCAGCACATCCAAAATGTCCCTGTGAGGTTTCTGTAGTAACTCCTCCACCAGAGACAGAGACACCATGCTGATCTGAGGACAGACAGGGACAAATGTAGAGTGGTTTGGTCACATTACATTTCCAGTACACAAACATCCAGTCCTGCAGTCAGAGACAACATTCCCTTCCAACACACGTCCTTCAAGTGTCCACATGTTCATTAGTCTTGACCAGTGTGCTGTCACATGTTGGGCCTCACATGTATGTGTGGTTTGGTGAGACAGGCGTTCCTAATGAACTGGACACTGCGTGGACATCAGGTTACTCCTGCTCGTTTGATTTTACTGTTTGTGTTTTCACTGATGGACACACGCAGGTTGTCTCCAGGTGTTTGTCCCTACAGTTCAGGATGAAGTAGGACTGACTCAGCACCTGAACCATCCCTTAGTTATGCTGCTATAGGCCGAGGCTGCTGGGAGACTTCCCATGATCCTTTGCTCACCTCTGCTCTGCATCTCTCCTCAGACCCACTCTCACATTTATCAGTTTTTATTCCATGTCGTTAACTCTGTGTCCTTTCTGTCCCGTAGTCCTGTGCCTGTCTCTCTCTGGTCTCTCTGTCTCTGTCCCTGTCTGCAGGTGTCTCTGTCTGTGGTCCTGGCTCCATGTCCCCCTCTGCTTCAGATCCATGTTGGATTCATATTCTCTGCAGACTGTGATGAAACAGCTGTTTGCTCCTGTGCTCTGTCTCCTATCACAGCTGTAACCTGCTGAGGACAGTGTCCACTCACTGTTCTGGGATCTGAATGCTGTCCCTCTAACATCGTCCACTTCCAGTGTGTATCATGTCCTATATGCTGCATGTCCTTCTCCTCCTTTCCTCCATTGCCAGCTGTCCTCTCTCCCTCCTCTCACCCAGCCCAGCCCTCAGCAGGAGGCTCCCCCCTGTGAGCCGGGTTCACTGGGAGCTGTGTCTGCTGATCTGGGGTCAGACTCTGGAGCTGTGTAAGTCAAACTGAAGTGAACTCCTTCTGTACCTGGACTCACCTGGTCAGAGATGTGATCACAGCGCTGCAGCAGCAGGTGTGTCAGACTGTGTGTCTTCAACAGGAAGTGAACCAGCTGATCTAACAGAGAGGAGGACTGAATGAGTCTGACAGAGACACAGAGGACGGAGGTGGAGACCAGGACCACGTGCTCACACCTGGACCAGAGGAGAAAAACACACCTGGATATCAGACAGAACAACAGCTGCATCACATCTGTTAATGAGAAGAATTAGGTTGAAGAGCTTAATGAATAATGTGTGAACACAGTTTAACATGAGACGGAGGAGAGTTCACTCACGGGTGAAGCAGCTGAGGCTGAAGGACGTCCTGCAGCCACATGTGATGAACACACTGAGCCGTCTTCACTGACAAGAGCTAACACACGCACACACACACACACACACACACACACACACACACAGCCAAATGTGACTCATTACAATCACACAGTGATCACCTCATTAAACCTGACACAGGTCTGTGGGCGGAGTCTGTGCAAATGAACCAGAGATAGTGAAATGTAATGCACACTTAGATTTAACACACACACACACACACACACACACACACACACAGAGCAATGTTTGGTCCTTAGACTCTTTATCTGACCGGAGACAGTCAGAGACGGACAGACACGGTCAGAGACGGACAGACACGGTCAGAGACAGTCAGAGACGGACAGACACGGTCAGAGACGGTTAGAGACAGTCAGAGACAGACAGACACGGTCAGAGACAGTCAGAGACGGACAGACACGGTCAGACACGGTCAGAGACAGTCAGAGACGGACAGACACGGTCAGAGACGGTTAGAGACAGTCAGAGACAGTCAGAGACGGACAGACACGGTCAGACACGGTCAGAGACAGTCAGAGACGGACAGACACGGTCAGAGACGGTTAGAGACAGTCAGAGACAGTCAGAGACGGTCAGAGACAGTCAGAGACGGACAGACACGGTCAGAGACGGACAGACACGGTCAGAGATGTTAGAGACAGTCAGAGACGGACAGACACGGTCAGAGACGGACAGACACGGTCAGACACGGTCAGAGACAGTCAGAGACGGACAGACACGGTCAGAGACGGTTAGAGACAGTCAGAGACAGTCAGAGACGGTCAGAGACAGTCAGAGACGGACAGACACGGTCAGAGATGGACAGACACGGTCAGAGATGGTTAGAGACAGTCAGAGACGGACAGACACGGTCAGAGACGGACAGACACGGTCAGAGACGGTTAGAGACAGTCAGAGACGGACAGACACGGTCAGAGTCTCATATAATCCCTCACAGTGTGATGTGTAGCTGTTGCCATGGTACCTGCAGCGTCACACAGGTAAACACTGTTCACAATGATTCGAGCCAGGACTCTGATTTCTGTCCCAGCTTCCCTCAACATAACAATCCCTCTTTGATCAATCATTAGATCTGTTCAGCAAAGTGTCTGCAGAGGAGGAGACAGACACCGTGTTTACAGGGTATCCTCTCAGACAGTGTGCAGGTGTGTGTACCTGTGGTGCCTCTCTCATCAGGTGATCCAGGAAGTCAAACCAGGAGAAGAAATTGGCCATGTGATCATGAGCAGGAGACGATGAGCTGAGGTCAGAGCTGCAGCGGGAGAACTGAGAGCTGATGGGACACAGAGGGAAACAGTGCAGCGGTACTGCTAACGTCCTGTCCTGTCCTGTCCTGACAGGACGTTAGCGAACGTACTGCTAACGTCCTGTGTGTGTGTATGTGTGTGTATGTGTATGTGTGTGTGTGTGTGTGTGTGTGTGTGTGTGTGTGTGTGTGTGTGTGTGTGTGTGTGTGTGTGTGTGTGTGTGTGTGTGTGTGTGTGTGTGTGTGTGTGTGTGTGTGTGTGTGTGTGTGTGTGTGTGTGTGTGTGTGTGTGTGTGTGTGTGTGTGTGTGTGTGTGTGTGTGTGTGTGTGTGTGTGTGTGTGTGTGTGTGTGTGTGTGTGTGTGTGTGTGTGTGTGTGTGTGTGTGTGTGTGTGTGTGTGTGTGTGTGTGTGTGTGTGTGTGTGTGTGTGTGTGTGTGTGTGTGTGTGTGTGTGTGTGTGTGTGTGTGTGTGTGTGTGTGTGTGTGTGTGTGTGTGTGTGTGTGTGTGTGTGTGTGTGTGTGTGTGTGTGTGTGTGTGTGTGTGTGTGTGTGTGTGTGTGTGTGTGTGTGTGTGTGTGTGTGTGTGTGTGTGTGTGTGTGTGTGTGTGTGTGTGTGTGTGTGTGTGTGTGTGTGTGTGTGTGTGTGTGTGTGTGTGTGTGTGTGTGTGTGTGTGTGTGTGTGTGTGTGTGTGTGTGTGTGTGTGTGTGTGTGTGTGTGTGTGTGTGTGTGTGTGTGTGTGTGTGTGTGTGTGTGTGTGTGTGTGTGTGTGTGTGTGTGTGTGTGTGTGTGTGTGTGTGTGTGTGTGTGTGTGTGTGTGTGTGTGTGTGTGTGTGTGTGTGTGTGTGTGTGTGTGTGTGTGTGTGTGTGTGTGTGTGTGTGTGTGTGTGTATGTGTGTGTGTGTGTGTATGTGTGTGTGTGTGTGTGTATGTGTGTGTGTGTGTGTGTGTACCTCCATGGGGTACGGGGCCAGCTCTGCACCTGTCCAGGATCCAGACTCTCCAGAGGCAGCAGAGAGTAAAGCTCCAGCAGCCTCCCAGCCAGCAGCTCTCCCAGCTGGGTCTGATTGGACAGAATGTCCCCTGAGGATCCGGACTGCAGACCAGAGAGCAGCAGGAGGCTCTGATAGGCCTTCAGACTCACCGAGCCCCTCTGCACAGACACGAGATCAAACACCTGACACGATGATGAACACACGGCCGCAAAGAACTACAACTTTTATTATCAATGAATCTGCTGATTATTTTCATCATTAACAAATTTGTTGCTGAAAACTGGTGAGAAGCCAACAGCTGGTAACCAGTTAACTGACCCGACTCCTGGTGAGCTGCAGCAGAGCTGACAGCAGACCGCACTCTGATTGGACAGGGCTGCAGGCGGACGTCTCTGAATGGACAGGACTGCAGGTGGACGTCTCTGATTGGACAGGGCTGCAGGCGGACGTCTCTGAATGGACAGGGCTGCAGGCGGACGTCTCTGAATGGACAGGACTGCAGGCGGACGTCTCTGATTGGACAGGGCTGGAGCCAGGTGAATTTGATTGGCTGGAGGACTGTGGCATCTCTGTCCTATGATTGGAGGCTTGTGCACAGAGCTGTGATTGGTTGGAGGAAGTCGTGGCTTCTGGTTGGTCCAGAATCTGACGACACAGAATCAGGAACAGTTTGAATACACAGGTGGTCAGCAGTCGGTAGTTCAGCTGGTTAGTGGATGAAAGTACTTGAGTTATCAGATGGAGTCATTCAGTTAGTATTTAGTTAATATAAGCTGTCAGTAACTGGTTAAGCTGGTTAAGATGTTCACTTAGTAAAGCTCATTAATCAGAGCTGGTGGGTTCGAGGTTAGCTGCTCCTGGTTACAGATGTTGGGGTGAAGTCAGTTACAGCTTTGACGCTGTACGTTAGATGTGTGTAGTTATTTGGTTAGTGGACGGACAGTCAGGCTGGTGAAGCTGGTTTAGTTAGTTAACTGCTGGTTACCTCGACGACGTATCGGAGCATGTGTGGATCCCGTTTGACTGAGGAGCAGACGACCAATAAGAACTGAGCTTCCTCCTTCTCTGTTTGGGAACCAGGAAGTGCGCAGAGACGAATCAGCTTCTGAGAGGGAGGGAGCAGAGGTGATGTCACTGTGACATCATCAGCACAGGTCGAGCCTCACTGATCACGTTCACTTCCTGTTCAACAAATAAAATCGAAGCGAGCGTTCCCAGGACGTGACGTCGTCACACAGCTGTTTACGACTAAACGACAATCAGAATAACCGCAGGACAGGAAGTGCTCACCTGTACAGGTCTGTACACGTTCACCAGGTGAAGCACAGGTTTCTGCAGCTGAGACAACAACTTAGAGAAGAACACCAAGACCTGCTGAGACATGCCCGGAGGATACTGAGGAGGAGGAGAGAGGGGGGAGAGGAGGAGAGAGGAGGGGGGAGGAGGAGAGAGGAGGGGGGAGGAGGGGAGGAGGAGGAGAGAGGAGGCGAGAGGGGGAGAGAATCAGCAGTTAAATGAACGGATTAACGGATCATGTTTACGAGGTAACAGAGACATCACTCTGTCACACCTGTGTACAATCAGCTGATCTCTGAAACCTTCGACACCAACAGCAGGTCTGACTCTAACATTCAGCAGCACCGAGCACCTGTGTCGACCAGGAGCTGACAGGTGGGGAGGTGTCAGCAGGTAATCAGTGGGCCTGGTGCTCGGGCTCGTGCCACCTCGTGAACCTTCACAGTGATGGACGTGCTGATGGAAGGTGGGCGTCTCACCTGAGCTTTGCCCAGCGTGCACAGAGTCTCCAGCAGCTTGTGCTGCAGCAGGTACTCCATACAGGGCCCCGTGTCCTCCACAGCCTGCAACAAGACATCAACACATCCGTTCATCAGTACGCGACTTTCTCATGTCACACATCAGCCCGTCAGCTTCGGGCTGCTTCATCCTGACCGGCCATCTTGGATCTGCTTCAGTGTCGGGCTGCTTCTTTAGTTTCAGACACGGAGGCTTTAACGCAGCACGGCTAAAAACGCTCAGCATGTTCCAACTGTTTCTGCGACACACGAGACACTTTCAGGGACTGGAACCAGATCCATCAGAGACACGCTCAGCTGCAGACCCAGCGGTGGATCTGTCCGCCCTGCAGGACGATGATAAGGGAGACCCCGGCCTGGACCAGCACCGTCTCCACAGTCCTGACTCTACTTAACTTCCAGCCAAGAGCTGAGCAACAACGTGTTTTCCAAAGATATTTTATGTCCACCTAATTCTCATAAGTGAGCTCACCTGTAACATAATCCGAACACCTGAGCATTTGGATAAACACACTTTGGTTCAAAGTACCAGCTTCTTATTTTGGACATTTACTCGTTTACTAATTCAAACATGCTCTTTCCAGTGGGACGATCGGTCTCAGGGTGAACTTTGTCCAATCGCCCTAAAGTTAATCCTTTCAGACATGCACCATGTTACTACGACAGCTCTGCAACAGAAATATTATATAAACCTGGACAGACATGTTATGGTCCAGTGTGACGGCTCGGAGACACCTGACAGTGATGAAGCATCAGATCCAAGATGGCTGCTCAGCAACGTCTGCTGACCCCTGACCCTACAGAGCACACGAGCATAAACCAACACATGCTGACCATGAAACATGACTTTTATTTATCACTGACGTAAGGTGGAAACAGGTGTGTGTGTGTGTGTGTGTGTGTTACCTGTTGTTTCTCCTCATACACCAGGATGTCCAGCATCTGTCTGAGATGCCAGGGGATGTCGGTCTGTCTGACAGGACGACTGTCATCTGCTTCCACACACACACACACACACACACACACAAACCAGGTCTGAACCCTCAAACAGACAAAATCTCCTAACAGGTACACACACAGTCGGTCCACCTGATTGGCTGTTCAGTTGGTAACAGGTAGTCATCACAGTGTATCTGTAGGTGCTTCTCACCTGTCGTCTCGATGTAATAACTGGTTATAGATTTCCAATGATCCACAAAGGAACCCAGCAGGTCCACTGTGGGCTCCCTCTGACAGACAGGCAGAGAGACAGACATGTAAACAGACAGGTCAGACAGGTAAACAGGAAGAACACCCGGCTAACCTGGGTTCTGTATACGCGTGACTCTCGTTACCTCCTGATAAGATAAATTAAGTTTGTTTCTGTCGTCAGTTTTAGTCTTAAACTCAGTGAGAGTCCTCCCGGTCCTCAGAGACACGGACAGACAGACAGACACCCCCCTCTCCGTCCTTCCCCGAGACAAACTGGAACTTTATTTCAATTTTTACTCCTGACAGAAGCTAACTGAGCTAACTGAGCTAATGTTGTTGAGCCGCTAACTCACCGTCTCCAGCGCGTGCAGCAGCATGTTGGTCAGTTTACTGAACGTCTCCATTCTCCCGCCAAAACCCAGCGAGACCGACTGTCCGTTAACCCGGTTAAATCCGGTTAGTTACCGTTTAGTTGCCTGTTCACGGCAACATGCGACAGGTAAACTAACAGCTGCTCGCTCTATCAAGTTACAACACCGTCGTCCAGTTGCACATCCGGAGTGGAGTTTCAAAATAAAACAATCCATATGACTGCTCGCGTTACATAAAAATACTTCAAAATAAGAGCTTCGTTAACAATAAGGACACTCATTTATTTAGAGGAAATACTCTGAAACGGCCCCGTAATGTGCTGCAGCGTGTTGGTAGAGTATGAAACTAACCCTAACCCATTTCAGAGGGAAACTGTACTTCCTTGTCTTCTGCGTTTATTTAACAGCTGTTGTTACCAGTTAATTTACAGATAAGGATTTTCCTTTAAAAGCAAAGATAACTTCATTATTGTGATGTGATGCATGTGATGCATCTTTAGTGATTCAATTACAACAGTGTAGAAACAGGTCAGAGAGGTCGGAGCTTCACTCACTGTTTGTTATCAGCTGATGTCACATGCTTGTATGATCAATATGAGCTGATCAGTGGTGATCTGTCCCCTCTCAGTGGTCCACAGGAGTAGGTTTCCACAGAAACAACAAGTAAAAGCAGTATCATTGAAAAGACCCAGACCCAGACCAGAGTCCTGAGTATGTTTCATACAAAAGTCTGTTAAATGTTTCATCATATTAAGGGAATAACTTTCATTTTTATCCAACTTTATGTGACACACAGTTTGATCTTCATCCCCTCATTTCCCTTCGCTCTGTGGTTTTGTTTGGCTGCAGGTGCTGTCACCACCTGTGCCTCCTCACTGACGTCAAGTCGTACTGATCACAAACACTTTTGAATGAAGGAACAAACAGAGTTTCTTCTTCTTATTAATTTAACACCACAGAGTAAATGTCTCTGGTTTCAGCAGCTGTTGTTCGGCTGCTCGTGGATCAGTTGGGTGTGGCCGCTGTCCAGAGAGGAAGGAAGTGAGGTGGGGGGGTGGACAGGTAAAGTTACCTGCAGCCCCTCCCCCACAGTCAGTGTTTCAGGTGGAGCTTTGTCTGCAGCAGTTTCCATCCAGCTGAACACACAAACACTGACGGTAAGTTTTCTTTTTATTTCACTGTAAAACCTGGTGCTCACAAATATTCCTCATCAGTCTGTGTCTCATTGAATCAGGTCGTAGTTTGATCCAGATCCAGGTTCAGGTTCTGATCAAAGCCTGGTTCACACTCTGTTTTCCCCCAGTCTGAGACAGACAGAGGCTTTTACTGCTGAACACACTGAAACTCTGTCACCTTCATCTCAGTGTGGTTAGATTCTCTTCATCCTCTCAGTTCAGCTGCTCAGGCTGAAGTTACTGTACCAACAGCTCAGTTTCACAGCAGCTTCCTTCTTTTGTGGATCTGAACCTGGAGCTGTTTCAGTCCCTGGTGAGATGTTTACTGTTTGTGGGATTTATCAGTGTTTCCTGCTGTGTTTGTGTTTAAATCTCATATTTACTCTAAAAGCCTCAATCTGTCTGCCTGCCTGCCTGCCTGCCTGCCTGTCTGTCTGTCTGTCTGTCTGCCTGCCTGCCTGCCTGTCTGTCTGTCTGTCTGCCTGCCTGCCTGCCTGCCTGTCTGTCTGTCTGCCTGCCTGTCTGCCTGAGTGGGTGTGTCATTTCCTGCTTCTCTGAGCTGCAGCAAAGATATTTTGTGTTGGAGAAGATGAGTCACTCTGCTGTTTGTCCCTAAGGTTCTGTGACAGATGAACATGACAATAAACATTTCACTCTTTTATCTTGGTCTGTAATAAGGAATTAGTAAAATTCTTTACTATTATTAATAGTAAGAAATTTGGGGAAAGATTTCTGTTCTTCTATAGACTGAAAGCCTTCAGACCGAAGCTGCAGATTACTGACAGACCTTTTTAATACAAAACACTTGTTTGACATTAAAATAAACATCAGACACACTTCACACTGTCATTGTTAAACTAAGCGCAGCATGTCATTCTGAGCACACTCACGTCTTTAGAGTTAAGAAGTCATGGTAAAAATTGTAATTTAGAGTTAAGTCATGATTTATCATTAAAAAGTCACAGCTGAGCTAAAAAAAAAGTCCTGACTCTGACTAAACTTTAATCCAAAGCTTAGATTTAAATTTCAGGTTCAGGTGTGTTTTTTTTTCTGTGTCGCCCCCTACAGGTGACATCATGGTATTCCACCCAGAGTTTGAACGTGCAGGTCAGAGGGCGGGGCTTCAGGTGTGGCGGGTGGAAAACATGGAGCTGGTTCCTGTACCTGAGAGTCTGTATGGAGGGTTCTTCAGTGGAGATGCTTACCTGGTTCTCCACAGCACGGAGACCAGCAGAGGAACCCTGCAGTACGACCTGCACTACTGGCAAGGTACTGCACATATTATGTACTAACCCCACCACACCTGCGGTGTAACCTGCACTCCCCACCCAGTAAATGAGTGTAACTGATAAACGGAGATGGACCAGAGTTGGACCCTGAGACACTTCGGTCACGTTCAGACTTCGAGCTGTGACCTGTTCACCTCATGTTCAGTAACATAGAACTAATTCTTGGTAGAAGTTTCAACAGTTTGAGTCCGGTGCCTCTTCACCTCTTCAGGTGCAGAGTGTTCTCAGGATGAGAGTGGGGCCGCAGCCATCTTTACAGTCCAGATGGATGACTTCTTACAGGGGGCCCCGATCCAGTACCGCGAGGTCCAGGGCCATGAGTCCAGTACATTTGCTGGGTACTTCAAAACTGGGCTGAAATACATGGTAACTACAAGACCTGTAGCATCAGCATCAGCTGCTGTGGTGCCTTCTGTCACACTGCATTGTTGTTATCATCATTAGAAAACTACAGATGCGGCAGTAAAGGCACAGCGTGTTGAAAGATGTTCTCTGTAGAAAGACTCACCAATCATGTCACTTCCTGTCTGTTCCCAGAAAGGAGGTGTGGCCACAGGCTTCAAACATGTGGTGACCAATGACATGGAGGTTCAGAGGCTGTTGCAGGTCAAAGGTCGACGTGTCGTTAGGGCGACGGAGGTTCCAGTCACCTGGGAGAGTTTCAACCAGGGTGACAGTTTCATACTGGACCTGGGACAGGTAAGAAAGACAGAGCTGGTAGGTAGAGGGGTGAGACAGGCAGGCAGTCACATCAGGTGATTTGGGTTCAGTACCGTGTGGACTGCAGGAGCTGGGGATCAAACCCACGACCTTCTGATGAAAGGACGACCCGCTGTGAACCTGTCTCTCTTTCTCTCCACAGGAAATCATCCAGTGGTCTGGTTCCCATAGCAACCACTTTGAGAAGCTGAAGGCCACGATGGTGAGTAGTGACGTCGCCTCATGACATCATCATTATTCAGTGATATCACACCACCGCTGACTGGCTGATTGACAGGTGTCTAAAGGTATCCGTGACGATGAAAGGTGTGGGCGGGCCAAGCTGCTGACCTGTGATGAGGGGGCGGAACCAGACAGGATGCTGGAGGTGATGACATAACAGATCACATGACCTGACAACAACACACTAATACTATGAGTACTCAGAGTACAGAGGAATACTGCAGCGGCTTTATCCAGTAAAACTTAAATATGTTTTAACGAGACAGTGAAGCAGAAGCTTGAGTTGATCACAGCTGACAAAACACGATCGTCTCTAAATATTAATGAAATATCTGGAGAAATATCAGTAAAATCTCAACAAAATATGAACAAAATGTCCAATAAACTGACTCAACAGAAAAAAATCTCAGTGAAACATCCAACAAAAATCTTTAAATTAACCAAAAAATACCTGTAAAACATCAGAAATGAAATATCTGAATCATATAACTGACAAGCTGCAGCAGGAAGTTACTGTCAGCTTCAAAGTTCAGCCAAACCGATCATATCACATGGTCAGAGGGTGGGGCTCACCATCGCCTCCTGCAGGCCGGCGGCTCTCTGATGGAGCGTTGTGACCTTTACTGGGTTAAGTTTTTCTGAACAAATCCAGTCCAGCAGATCCTGAGAGACATTTGTTTCAAACATTTGCTGAAATAATGTCTTTAAGTGTCATTAAAATAAATTCCATTTAACCTCTGACCTCCACTGTTGACCTCTCGCTCTTCCTGTTGACCTCCGACCTCTTTGCTCAGGTCATTGGGGAGAAGCCGGAACTTCCTGAAGCTCACAATGACGACACCAAGATGGACGCCTCCAACAGGAAGGTGGCTCAGCTCTACAAGGTAGGAAAAGTGGACGACCTTCAATTCAATTCAGTTCAAGGCTTTTGTTCTGAAGTAGCAGCAGTGCATCGTCACTTGCCTTCCTGTTTGTCTGTCAGGTGTCTAATGCGGGTGGGAACATTGAGGTTACCATGGTAGCCGACCAGAACCCATTTTCCCAGGATGCTTTGCAGTCCAGCGAGTGTTTCATTCTTGACAACGGAGCCAACGGACACGTTTTCGTCTGGAAAGGTTCAAATTTTCCTCTGTTTATCTCTGGAACCAGCTCAGACCAGTCCGAGCTGTCACCTGTCCTCCTCAGAGTTATGATGATGTCAGCGTGTTTCACCTGTGTGTGTGTACACATATGTGCAGGTAAGGATGCAAACACTGAGGAGCGTCACGCTGTCCTGAAGAGTGCAGAGCAGTTCATCCACAAAATGAACTACCCAGCACACACACAGGTAAACATACACACACACACACAGACACACACACACATACACAGACACACACACAGACACACACACACACACACACACACACACACACACACACACACACACACACACACACACACACACACACACACACACACACACACACACACACACACACACACACACACACACACACACAGACACACACACACACATACATACACACACATACACAGACACACTCACATACAGACTTTGACCCCTGACTCCATGGTCCCCTTCAGGTCCAAGTCCTTCCTGAACATGGGGAGACTCCACTCTTCAAACAGCACTTTAAGAATTGGAGGGACCCTGATGACACTGTTGGCATGGGAACGGCCTACGTGACCAATCAGATTGCAAAGATTAAGAAGGTAAACCAATCAGGATTTAGTTCTGGACCAAACTCCACCGAACCCGAGCTAATCTCAGTCTTTTGATTGGACAGGTGCCGTTTGACGTGTCGAAGCTCCATCAGTCAGAGGCCATGGCAGCGCAGCACGGTATGGTGGACCGAGGAGATGGAGACAAACAGGTGAGGAGGGGGAGGAGGGTGGTGTCCACCTGTGGGGGTGGGACGCAAGATTTCAATATGTTAAAAATGTCCTGACCTTCTGAGTCATAGTTACGACTCGTATGTTGACATGAACGCTGCTCAGAAGTGGGACGCTGGTAATTACAGTAACCTGATATTACATGATGACTCAGATCAACTATATCAACAAGTGTTTGTGGGCTGGACAGTCAGACAACATGGTGTGTTTCAGTAAGTGAGGATGAAAATGTCCTTGTCTTTGTCTCCACTTGTCCACCTGCAGATCTGGTGTATTAATGGATCAGATAAGGTTCCGGTGGATCCATCGGACTTTGGTCAGTTCTATGGAGGAGACAGTTACATCATCCTGTACCGGTACCAGCACAGCAGCAAACAGGGTCACATCATCTACATATGGTGAGATATCACACTCTGAACTTTCTTCATGTGGTTTGGTTTCAGTCATTGTAAGTTGTTTACACTGCACTGGACCTGGACCAGGTCGAACTATTCTGGGTTCTAGTTTTCATCAGATCTTGTTATCCTGGGGCACATTGGGTTCAGGTATGTTTTTCATGTGTCCATTCTGGATCCAACAGTTTGAACCCAGTATGTTTGTACAGGAGGAGCTCCCCCTGGTGCTCATGTCCGGTTACAGTAAGAATAATGATGATATGAAAGACATATGAAACGTTTTGTATTTCTGTCTCTGCAGGCAGGGGGCAGAGTCTAGCCAGGATGAGGTTGGAGTGTCAGCCATCTTGGCTGTCCATATGGATGAAGAACTGGGAGGTGGCGCTGTGCAGGTACCTGAACTGAGCACAGCAACCAGATCTGTAAATCCATTCAGTCTTCAACGCTCTGGGTCTGAAGGTTTCACACCTGTTTGCAGGTGCGTGTGGTTCAGGGGAAAGAGCCTGCCCACCTCATGAGCCTCTTCGGGGGCCAGCCAATGGTGGTGTACAAGGGTGGGACTTCCAGAGAAAGCAGCCATTCAGAGGTGGCTGATATCCGTTTGTTCCAGGTTCGAGCCAATCCAGCGGGAGACACCAGAGCGGTGGAGGTGAGAAAGAAAACCAGAGCCAGAGGACGTAATCCCAGAGGAGCTAATCCCAGTGTTAGTCCATTTGGACCAGTTTGAGCCAGACTGTCTCCTCTGTCCTTCTCAGGTGGATCCGTCCTCCTCCAGTCTGAACTCCAGTGATATCTTTCTTCTGGCCTCCCCCTCTGGATCCTGGATGTGGAAGGGGAGAAGGAGCAGCTCAGATGAAGTCAAGGGAGCTGAACATCTGGCTGGTATCCTGCAGGTGACCCCTGTCCCACTGGAGGAGGGGGAGGAGGAAGGTGAGTCGGGGGTGAGTGTCTGAAAAAATTCAACCAATTGAGTTCAGTTTTATTTATTTAGCATCGAATCGAACAGAAGTTATCTCGTGGCCCTTTGCATATAGAGCAGGTTTAGTTTTCTCTTTAGAACTGAACTATATAATTCAGTCCAATGTGACTGTGTGTTTGTGTACAGGTGCATTCTGGGATGTGCTGGGGGGGCAGGAGGACTACTGTCGCTCCCCCAGGCTGAAGAACAAGATGGAGGCTCATCCGCCTCGTCTGTTCGCCTGCTCCAACAAGACTGGAAACTTCCTGGTCAGGCTGGTCACATGATCTCGTCATATGTCTGTTAACACGCTGCCTAACAAGGGTTTCTATTTTTCTGGTACAAACAGTCATGTTGTTTATAAACCACTGGTGAACAACCACTAACTAAACATTAACATCTGTGATTAATTGAGAAGGCTCAGTCTTCTAACAGCTGATGCGTGCTAACGAGCAAACTCTACCTGTCTGCTTGGTGGTTGCTAACATTGTTGCTAAGTATTATTATTATTATTTCAGTCACACATTGGATCTGTTTGCTTTGGATTTAGCTGCTGGTTGCTAAGGTGTTCAGGAAAGTTCAGTGACTCGTTGCTAGCTTATAAATAAGCCACTTCGTGTGTGTTCAGATGGAGGAGGTTCCAGGTGAGCTGACGCAGGATGACCTTGCTCCCGATGATGTCATGATCTTGGATACCTGGGACCAGGTGAGTCTCTCCTGCTATCACCATGGTCCAGCACCAGGTCCAGCTCCCGTGGTATGTTTCCTCCGCTCCTGCTAACATCCCTTACCTGTGTAATCCTGCAGGTGTTTGTTTGGATTGGAAACGAGGCTCATGAGGAGGAGAAGACGGAGGCCATGGCGTCAGGTGAGACGGAGCTCCCACACTGTTAGCCAGCACACAGCAGTCCTCACTTTTCAAAGAATTGGTCCAGGTGATCCAGGATGCTAACGGCTAACTGTGTCTCTCCTGTCCAGCTGTCCGGTACATAGAAAGCGACCCGGCCGGCAGAGACCCTCATACCCCAATAGTGACGGTGAAGCAGGCGTTTGAACCACCGACCTTCACTGGGTGGTTTCTAGGCTGGAATCATGAGTAGCAGACCGCCGACCCACTGGAGCGGTTCACCAAATACTGTGACAGAGTGACATCACTTCCTGTTTAGAAATTGTGAAGGAGCTGAGTTTCACTGCTTTGCTCTAATCAATAAAACCTGTGTGAAGCAGCCCTGAGTCTCCGTCGCTGATGTGTTGCGTGTTGCCACAGTGTCTCCTGTCAGTCATCGCCATAACAACAGTTTGATAGCGTAATAGTTTATTGGAGCATCTCTCTATAAATACTGATGTTGATAAATAACAATAAGAGGATCTGTAACAGAATCAATACAGAATAACAGAGACAGAAGCCACAGTGAACACAGCACAGAGGACCGAGTTCAGTCTGTACAGGTGTGTGTGTGTGTGAGAGTGTGTGAGTGTGTGAGTGTGTGTGAGTGTGCGTGTGTGTGTGTGTGTGTGTGTGTGTGTGACTGTGTGACTGTGTGAGTGTGCGTGTGTGTGTTCACAAACTATTCATCACAATTTAAAGAGTTTTTACTGTTTTACAATAAAATCTGATGTTTACATTAAAATCAGTAAAATTCTCTGAACACAAACACAAACTAAAGTCTACCTGTCTCTCACATCGACCTGTGATTCAGCCCAGAGCAGCCAGCAGCTTAACACATTCTGATAAAGGCTTGTTCTGTGTGGACGGAGCTGGACTCGTCCTCCTCTGCTCCCAGTCTTTGTGCTAAAACAGGCTAACCAGGACACATCTCTCTACACAGACATGACGCCGATCAGACTCTGGGTCACATGGCTCAGACAAAAGTGTTTGTTCCTTCCAATCCCGACAGAGAAATAAATCCACGACAGCTCTGAGTTCCCATCAACGTGCCGACACGTTGTCTCTTTGATCAACAGTTAGTTTTGTTATTTGAGGAAACTGCGACAGCGAAACACGGACAGAGTCGGGCTCTTTGTTTCAGCTCAAGCAGTCAAACCACAACTGTATACAGCTGTGGTTCCAACTATATGAGAGCTACACTATATGGACAAAAGTATTCAGACGACTGACCATTACACCAATAGGGACTGTAATGATATTGTATTCAAATACACAGCGTTTCCAGCTATAAGAGCTTCCACTCTTCTTGGACAGAGAGTTTCTGTGGGAATTAGTGCCTATTCATTCTGCAGAGCATTTATGAGGACAGACACTGATGTTGGACGAGAAGGCCTGACTCACAATCTCTGCTCCAGTTCATCCTAAAGGTGCTCAACGGGGCTGAGGTCAGGGCTCTGTGCGGGCCAGTCAAGTTCTTCCACACCGAACTCATCAAACCACGTCTTTAAAGTCTTTGCTTTGTGCACTGGGGCACAGACATGTTGGAACAGAAAATGTCTTGGTATGCTGAAGCATTAAGACTGTCCTTCACTGGAGACAAGGGGTCTAGACCCATACCATTATCCCTCCTCCATCAAACGTCACAGCTGGCTCAGTGCAGTCAGGCACTCGCCAAACCCAGACTCGCCCATCTGACTGCCAAATAGAAGCGTGATTCATCACTTCATCAAACATGTTTCCACTGCTGCACAGTCCAGTGTCGTGAGCTTTACACCACTGCATCTGACGCTTGGCATTGGACTCGGTGATGTGAGGCTTGTATGCAGCGGTTTGTCCATGGAAAGCCATTCCATGAAGCTCCCGCTGCAGGATTTCACATTTAAACCTGAATTCAACAGGTGTGGCCAAATACTTTTGTCCATATAGTGAATATATAGCCAGAGTGGTTCAGTCAGTAGGATTAATCCAGAGCCATGGCCAGCTGGGGTTGCTCCAGTCAATCCAGTGGGACCAGAGCCATATATAACTGGGGTTAATTCAGTAAGATGAGTCATATACAGCCAGTGTTGGTTCAGTCACACCAAATACATTTGCAGGCAGATTTGTTCAAGTTGGACCAGTACAACCAGAGCTATACACAGGCAGGGTTACCCAGTTAGACCAGAGCCATATACAACTGGAGTTAGTCCAGTTTGATCAGTTAGACCAGAGCCATATGTGGCTTGTGTTCTGAATCAACTACTGTCTATTCAGACATGTATGCCTGTCAGACCAGAGCCACACACTGTTAGATCCGTCCAATGGGACTGGAGCCATATACATCTAGAGTTAGTTCAATTCAACCAGAGCCTTATATAGCTGCAGCTGTTTCAGTTATTTTGATTAAATCAGACCCATATATAGATGGGTGTGGTCCAATCAGGCGAGAGCCATCTGCAAAGTTCTGCAGTAGTACTACAGACAGAGTCAGTCTGATTGGACCAGAGTCATATCCAGGTAGAGTTCTCCAGTCAAACCAGAGTCATATACCAGTGGAGTTGCTCCAGTTAGACCAGTCAAACCAGCCAGAGTTATCTAGACAGAGATGTCTAATAGAGCCATATGGCTTACGATCAGTGTGCTTCAGCTAGAGCCTTATAGAACCAGGGTTGTTTGCCAGTTAGTCCTACTGAGTCAGACCAGAGCCACATACTGGTTGTGTGTGGCCACAAGGACTGGAGCCATATATAGACAGAGTCAGTCTGACTGGACCAGAGTCATACACATTGTGGAGTTGTTCCAGTCAAACCAGAGCCATACACAAGTGTTGCTGCAGGTGGTGCAGAGCCATAAATTAACATTCAGTTGGGTTGTTGGAATTTTCCAGCTCTCAACAGGAAGTACCAAAAGGAAACAGGATATGATGTCAGACACAGAGCTGTCTAACATCCGATGTTTAAAGAGGAAACATGCAAAAACACAAGAACAAAAACAGGAACAAAGGGTAACCTAGCAACAGCATCAGAGTCCGGTCAGAGGTCAGCTCTGCTGCTGTAAGACTGACATGATTGACATGTCTGTGGTAACGATGAGAGCTTTGATTGGTTAATTTTCAAAACAAAAGCATGGTTGATGAGTTAGTTCCACCTCTTAGACACAGCCAGTCAGAGCTCAGCAACAGGTTGCTCAGCAGTTGCCAGAGTTGCGAAACTCTCCGTTCTCTGTGATCTGCAGTGACGACGTGTTGCTAGGAGACAGGCCATTCCTCTGTGATGTAACAGCGTAGCGCTCCTTCAGCTGCGTCAGAGCCGCCATCAGGCGAGTGTTTGCTGCATCAAGACTCGCTATCCTCTTCTCCTGACAGACAGACAGGCGAGAGACAGGTGAGACAGACATTTAGACAGACAGACATGGTCTGAGTTCTGTATTACTCCTGCTCAGACAATAACAGATTGTAAAAAATTCTATAAACACGTCGAGGGATGATTCTTCATCATCAGCGAAACATCATGCTACACTACACTAACCCATTATCTAACCTAAGCTAACCTAACATAACCAAGCTAATCCAAGCTAAGATAAGATAATCTAACCTGACATGTTTCCGGTAATGTCCACAGTGTCTGCTAAACCCTGTGATGGTTCATTAAGACCTGGTCCATAAGGGTCTGGGTCCTGTCACTCACAGAACAACAAACATCACATGGCTTGGTCCAGCTCCCAGGTTTTGTCTCCTGAGCAGAGACATCATGTGACTTCGCGGTGACCGTTTCAGATAGAACATCTGGATCTTTAACAACTGACAGGGACATTATTCTGCTCCATCCCATCGGGACCAACACCCTGCTGTTTGTTTAGAAATGTGACTGAAAGGGATGTGACTGTTTAACCACAAACACACATTCTACCAGGTAAACAGACAAGTAAAGAGGTAAACACGCAGGTAAACACGCAGGTAAACAGGTAAACAGATAAACAGGCAGGTAAACAGGTAAACATGCAGGTAAACAGGTAAACATGCAGGAAAACAGGCAGGTAAACATGCAGGAAAACAGGCAGATAAACACGCAGGTAAACAGGTAAACATGCAGGTAAACAGATAAACAGGAAGGTAAACAGGTAAACATGCAGGTAAACAGATAAACAGGCAGGTAAACAGGCAGGTAAACTGACAGGTAAACAGGTAAACAGGCAGGTAAACAGGTAAACATGCAGGTAAACATAAACAGGCAGGTAAACATGCAGGTAAACAGGTAAACATGCAGGTAAACAGATAAACATGCAGGTAAACAGGCAGGTAAACAGATGAACATGCAGGTAAACATGCAGGTAAACAGGCAGGTAAACAGGTAAACATGCAGGTAAACAGATAAACAGGCAGATAAACAGGTAAACAGGCAGGTACCTGTGCCTCTATGATCTTCTGCTTGGAGTCCACCACAGCCTGCATGTCAGAGTGGTCCTTCTTCAGCTCCTCCTCCACTGCCATCAACCTGCACAGGTGAGAGGTCAGACTGGTGACTGCACACAGCTGGTCAACACACACTGACACACAGGTACACAGGTGTACACACAGACAGGTGTAAAGGTGCAGAACAGACCTGCTGATGATGCTGTTCATCTGGAGGTCTTTGTCGTCCTGCAGCCTCCTCAATCTGCTCTCTGTGTCTTCCAACCGAGCCTGAAACACAAACATCCTATAGGTCCAGCTGTGTCATGTGATCGTGGACATCAGCAGAACGTCAGAGTCACAGTCCTCCACTGTCAGGTAGATCAGGTGTGTTACAGACCTGGTACTCCTGCAGCATACGTTGGTTCTGCTGATCCTGGACCATGAGACGAGCTTCACACTCCTCCTGACGCAGCGCCGCCACTCGCAGCTTCTCCTGCAGCAATGCAATCTCCTGCTGGTACTGCACACACACACACACACACAGAGTCAGACCAAGAAGAACCGGCACCACAAGCAGGACCAGTACAAAGACTCTCTTACCTTCTCGATGAGGGCGTCATCGTGGCGATCGTCCTCCGTCTCCCCGTAGGACGACGCAGAGTTCATGTTGAGCAGCCAGGCTGCGGTACGATCCAACGCACAGGGAGAGGGAGCCTATACAAACACACACACACAGACATGAATCAGACGTGTTACCTGTGACTAACGCGTAAACACACCTCCGACTCTCTGATCAGGGAAAATCCTGCACCTGAGCTGATGCACACAAACTATATGTTGCCATGGTTACCAAAGGATTTACAGAATCATGGCTGACACAGATTAATGATTTGAAATCCTGTGTTTGGTGAAAACATCCTAAGACCGGACCAGTGGACAAACCGGACCCGACCTGTGCAGCTGAGACGTCTGAAGAACAGACCAGTGAAAACAACATGTAACATGTACTGTGACCAATTAGCTTAACAGTTAACCTAAGGTTAACCAGCCGTGGTTAGGAAAGGTGAGTGAATGATGTGAGGCAGCAGGTGAGTTCATCAGTTAACGTCTGAACGATGTTGTTAATGTGACGATGACCCCCTGATGGAGCGCAGGCTGACAGGTTACCTGGCAACAGTGTGGTTTTCATGGTAACAGCCCGGTTACCTTGGCAGCAGCTCGTTGCTTCTCGGGACTGTCTCCTTTAGATGATGATGACGTCTGTCTGAGCCGTGACTGGCCGCTGCTTGGCCAATCAGGGCTAGATGACATCATGCTGCCGGAGGCAGGGCGAGGAGGATAGGCGGAGCCCCCGCCTCCACCGCTGAGCATGCTGGGAGGTGTCCGGCCTCGAGGAGGTCCCGGGGGAGCAGAGTTGGGGGGAGGAGGCTGATCGATGCGTCTCTGAGGACCTGAGGAGTTCTGACGAGGGGGGGCGGAGCTACCTGCGGGGGAGGAGCAACAACAACACTACAAAAACAGATGGTAAAGGGGGAGGTGTCTTATAATCAGGGTCATCCTACATTCTGGGAGAGTGCGACGCCCACATTTAATTCACTCACAGTTCACATGTCAGATCGTGTCTACATGAACGTATTAACGATAAAGTTCGGTGACATTATGGTTGATGTTACTGCACCTGTCAGAGTCTCGGTCAGAGACAAAGCTCGTCTCGAGTATTCTTCTCCGCTGCTGCTGCTGGACATGGCTGACGTCCTCTCTCCCCTCTCTCCCGCTCCCAGCCCCACAGACATCTGGGTAAGAAACGCCGGTTTGGATGCCATGGCGATCTTGTCGTCTGCATTTCCCTGCGACCCCACTGAGCCGTCTGAAGGCGTGGCATCCGTTTGCTGCTGCGGTTGCCTTGGAGATGTGGTGGTCATGTGATACACGGGGTTCTGGAAGGAGAGGGGGAGGAGTCCCGTCCTGCGCTGCCATTGGCTGTCATCGAGGCCATCGCCAGGGGAGGAGTCTTGCAGATCGACCAGAGACAGACTGCGGCTGTCATTGGTTAGCTCCGGCCCCTCCCTCCTTCCCCCATTGGTGATTTCAAACCCAGCATCGTTCTCATTGGGTTCCGAGTAGGACGAGCTTGGAGCTGGAGAGCCCTGCAGGCCTACAGAGAGTGATGTCAGCAGCACAGGTCAGAGGTCACAGAGTGAGGTCAGGAGAAATGAAGGCTGATTGGATAAGTCAGAGGTCAAAGGTCACCTGATGCAGGCTGCAGGCTGGATCCTTTAGTAACGAAAAACAAATCTTTGTTTTCTGGAGTTGGAGACGGAAGTCTGGTAAAGTCCACCAAACTACACACAGACAAACACATACACACACACAGTGTGTTAACACTGAACCTCACCTGAGCCCCCCCTCAGCTGTGATTGGTCAGTGCTGATATGCCCCACCCTAGCTCCACCCACATACAGTAAAAACCTGCCTGTGTTTCGATGTGTGAATATTGGATGCTAATGCTAACAGAAACATGTGATGCTAACCCTCCGTCCAGTCCAACGCCACCCTGCAGGCCGATGGAGGGATTACAGGTGGCCAGGGGGGGGGAAAGGGGTGGGGACAGAGGGGGTGGGGACAGTGGAGGGGGGGGCACCACCCGCTGAGGCTCTGGGGAGGAAACAGACACGCCCCTGGATTAGCCACACACCCCGGGTTAGCCAGAGCCGCCGACACTTCTCTGAGGATCCGAGGAAGAGGACTGAGCTTTGACAGAGATGACTGGAGACAGACAGGTTGAGAGACAGGTAGAGAGGGAGTGAGACAGGTAGGGGGCAGACAGGAAATAATTAGTCCACATCAGACAAATATCCAGTGAATGAGTTTTTATCTGAAGCGAAGACATTTATCGATCAGTCGCCGATACTCTGAGAACGACTGTGGTGTTTCTGGGAAATAACAGAAAACACAAACAAATAAACAAAAACAAAGTCCCAAATCCAAAACTGAGTCATGAGATTAAGGTTTCCCATCCGTGGGGTGAGGGTGAGTGACACAGACACAGGTCACACAGGATTTCTGAGGCAGATTCAAACCTGTGTCATCGTTCTGAAAATCAAAGTTGTACTGATCATGGATCGTCTCACAAACTGACATGAGACCTGGAACCAGAACAGGTGCTGGCTCAGGCGTGTCACCTGGTCGAGCTCGGTCAGCAGGGTGTGCAGACTCGACAGCTCTCTGCCGAGGTCGATGTATCCGTCGAAACCGGCAGTGTGGTTCAGTCCGTCGGGGTTCGAGATCTCCTGCAGGAAACGTTGCATGCTGCTCCACTGCCGCTCCACGAAGTCGTTCATGAACAGCATGTACTCCTCTTTAGTGCCGAACCTGCAGCAACACATGTAGGTAACAGGTAACAGGTAGAGGTACAGGTGCTGGTTACTGAAAAGAGTTTGATCACAGTGTAACCCCACCCCCCCAGCAGCTTCACAGGAGGATCCTCCTGGCCCTTCACAGTAAAAGCCCAGACTTACTTGCTGAAGTTGGCGAGGTTCTGAATGACTTTGGCGATGAGGGTTAAAGTTCTCGCAGTGCGCTCATCGGGGTATTCCTGCATCAGGTCGAACAGTGACGGCGACATCACGGCTGGACACAGGAAGCGCAGGAACAACGAGGCGCTGATGAGACGCTCGCTGATATCTGGTCGCCCACGGTTACCGCACTCCTGTCGCCATGACGCGAACACCTCCTTCAGCTCCCGGGGGAAGACCCTGTTGGGATAGTGTTGTATACCGAGGTTAACATGACAGACAGGCTGTTCTGACTGTAAACACACACACACACGTGAGGAATCTGTGTGTGCGTGTGTGTGTACCTGTACGAGTCGAGGATCTTGCAGAAGGCGAGTTCGCAGCACATCCTCAGGTTGGCCTGATGCTCTGCGAGGTCAGAGGTCGAACAGCGAGATGGGTCGACCTCACAGTTCTCGTCGGACTCGTACAGAGCTTTGATGAACTCACCTGAACACAGAGAGGAACACCTGAGTTCACCAGCTGCTCTGTGTTAGCTCTCTGCTGACACTCAGCCAGGTACAGGCATTCACACTGACTGATCAGAGTTACAGGTAAATCAATATAAATGATCAATAAACAGGACACACACACACACACACACACACTCTGTGTGTACCAAGAGCGTCCTGCAGGTACTTCTGTCCAATCAGCTTCAGGTATTCCTCGATGCTTTTTGTTGCCAGAGTGTTCTCTCTGAAGATCAGCTGGTCATTGTCACGGCAACGGTCCACCTCTGACATCATCAGATCTGTGAGGAAGTCCTGCACACAAGGATCAAAGGTCACCCTGAGTAGGCCGCAGGTGACCTTTGCCCTTCCCATGCTTTGCAGGAGGAAGTGGTTTTACTTTGCAGGTGGGCGGGGTCAGGTACAGTGGGTGTGGTTACCTTAGCTTTCCCGGTGCTGTGCAGGATGTGGACGAGCGCAGCAGCCAGCTCCTCCTTCGCCCTCAGGCTGATGGAGGCTTCCAGCGTGTTGCAGAGCAGCAGGTAGTTGGAGCTGATGTACTCTGCAAACTCTTTGTACTGCTCCATCGGCAGGATGACGATACTCTGATACCGAGCTTTGATCCGCACCGTGGGCACAGAGGACTTACCTGAAACACAACAGGGTCACTCTGAGTTTACCTCACATTCGTCACCGATTTGATTCCTGATTGATTAGAAACGGTTTTGGAAGAACGAAGCCTGATGATGATGATGATGATCAGCACTGAGTGAGCTCTTCCATCATCCTCTGGCTTCCTGTTCCTGCTCACTGCGACCACAGCATCCACCCACTGGTGCTGCAGTGAGCCCATTGTCTTACTGTGTCATTTCTAGTTGCCGGGGTTTCTGTGTTACTGGGGACTCGACCAGTCGGCCCAGTTAACTTTGCTATTTCCTTCATTACAGCAGCAAATTACCCACTGTACATTTCAGCTTACACTAGTGATGCTCAGCGTCTTTCAGCCCCTTTCTCTCTAATCTCACAGTTCACACGTTCATATCTTCACCTTCACTCTCCTGCTCCCTGTCTCACGTGATCATGGTACGTGTAATAAATGTAGTTTATTTGCTGTGTTGGAGGCGAAGCTCCATGGAAACCTGATCGTTAGCTGCTGTAGTTAGCCAGCTCTCTGTAGCTGCTGTGTAGCTGTCTGTAGTTTTCTACGTCTAATCCGAGCAGCGATGACATGTAGAGCCACATGTCATTGTTCAGAGTCCAGCTGACGACTGGAGAGGACCTGGTCTGATCTCATATCCTGAAACCTGACCCGAGGCTGTTCGACCAAACCATGACAGAGCTTCAGTCCGACGACAGGTTTCTCTGTGCTTCCATTACAGCAGCCTCACCTACGTCACACGTGTTATTACGATCAGGCTGCTCCGTCTCTACAGACTCGCTGCAGCTCGAGTTCTGACAGGAACCAGGATCAGAGATCATCTCCTGTCAAATCCACAACACAATTTAAAATCCTGCTCCTCACCTACAGAGCCCTCGATGATCAGACACCATCAGATCTGAAGGAGCTCAGAGTTCCCTGTGACCCCACGCTGAACGCTGAGCTCCCAGAACTCAGGCTCACTGTGGTTCCTGGACTCAGACCCTTCAGCTCTCAGGCTCCTCTGCTGTGGAACCATCTACCGATCTGGGTCTGGGAGCCATGATGCACTGAACTCCACAGAGTCTGGATCTGTGACTGTAAACCAGATACTGGCACCATGATGCTGCTCAGAAGTTTTCTTCTTCATATTAGTCATGTTTATATTAATATAAACCCTAACCCTAACCCTATTATTACAGTACATCTCTGCATAGAGAATGCACAACAATCTGCAAATGAAGAACCACCGGTCCTACCATCACTGCGCGGCAGGAGACCTCAGCCTAAACTCAGCAGCGGCCTCGTCAGTGAGCACATTCTCACCGAACACACCCTTTTTCTCAATCGATCTCGGAATGAACCGTGTGAATTCCTGCTCCTGCGTCTCTGTTGTCCGGAACATGAGCTGAGTGCTTGATCTGTTTCACGTGATCTTCATTTCATGAGGAATCAAACCTGAGAAAGTTCCTTCCTTTGCTGACGTGTCGTGATACATGAGACGCCCTGGTGTGCGTATGGACTCTGAGTTACAGTGGTTTTCTCTGACACCATCTAACATTCAAACTGGAACACAAACAGCGCACGTACCTCGACTTGTACTGGGCGTGCTCACCGAGTACCACTTCTCCACCAGCTGTCTGCCAGTCACCGTGGCGACAGGGATGTTGACCAACCCAACGTAACTGCTCTTGTCCTTCTTCCTCTTCCTGTCAGTGTCTTTGTAGAGGTGGAGGGTGACCGCGCTGATGGAGGGCAGACTGCTAAAGTCGAAACGTTCTCCCCAGAATATGTTGTCAGTCTTCAGTTTACACGACGTCCGAGCATAAAGACTGTCATCCAGACACAGCTCACAGAAGTACCTGCACATGTTGGAATAATGCATAGTGAGACAGATTCTGGTTGCAGCACATGTCGGACGTAGCGCCCCCTACCTTTTCTTTGCAGGCAGGTCTTTGGCCTCGATGACCCACACCGTCAGGACGTTCTCCAGCCTCCTGCTGTTGTCTTTGTTCGGATGAACGGCTCGTCGCAGGTTCTCCATCCATTTATCTCTCTCTGCTGCCGAGCGACACGAGAAACACTTGGTGCCTGTCGAGGTCGTGACCTAGGAGACACGAGGTCACAGGTCATCACCACGGAAACATGAGGGTCAGTGTGAGGGTTGTACTTTCAGTGTGTACTGCGTGTGGATTATGAATGACCTCGAAGCAGTAGTCCTGTCCCAGCAGGGAGGAGTGAACGGGTTTGATGATCACTGATTGGTCCATCCTGAGCTCCAGAGACGATACACAGCCGGCGCTTAGCAACGACTCCTGGCTACCACAATGCAGCCGTTGCATCACACACCTGAAACACACACACAGCTTTTACAGAAAACTCAGCCAACGTCACGTCTGACTGATTCAACACGCTGCAGCTCGAGTGATAGGAACCAGGATCAGAGATCATATGTCTCCTGTCAAATCCACAACACAATTTAAAATCCTGTGACCCCACGCTGAACGCTGAGCTCCCAGAGCTCAGGCTCACTGTGGTTCCTGGACTCAGACCCTTCATCTCTCAGACTCCTCTGCCGTGGAACCATCTACCGGTCTGGGTCTGGGAGGCCAACCCCCCCTCAGACCCCCTCAGAACCCCTCAGGACCCCCTCAGACCCCCTCAAAACCCCTCAGACCCCCTCAGGACCCCCTCAGACCCCCTCAAAACCCCTCAGACCCCCTCAGGACCCCCTCAGACCCCCTCAAAACCCCTCAGACCCCCTCAGGACCCCCTCAGACCCCCTCAGATGCCCTCAGACCCCTCAGAACCCCTCAAAACCCCTCAAAACCCCTCAGACCCCCTCAGGACCCCCTCAGAACCCCTTGCCAAAAAGCTACTGACACACAGTGAACTTGGGCTTCTGGAGGTCTGGACTCCTGGGGCCAGGGCACAGTTTGGGTCCAGGATGTTCTCACAGAGTCTGGGTTGTGGTTCAGATGTGGCACCAAATTATAGTTTGTTAACAAGCTGAGTTGTTGCTGTGTTGTTTTGAAGAGCGTGAGCTCTCCTCAGTAATGAACTGATGCATCTTATAACAACTATGTTCTACTGATCATGTTGACGTGTCACAGAGACCTGACCCGTCTCACTGGTACCAAAGACAAACCCAGTTTACAGCCAGGGTTCTGTTCGCTGGTTCATTTGTTTAAAGACTCTGCAGCAGATGAACATAACTGGTCAGGTTACAGGTGTGCACCATCCAGTCTGAGAAAAGGTTTAAACTTCACGCTCCTTAACTCAACAATTGCTCAGCAAACGTTCCAGGTAATACCCACATCCATGTACAAACCCATGGTCAGAAACACACATTTCATTTTCATTTTTTTTTAACGGCTCAGTATTTTGCTGAAACTGACACTTCTTGAACAGAAGGAAACGGTTTGGTTCCCCAGTGAGCATCTCAGCCTGGAGCACGGTGTGTGTGGTGTCAACTGTTTTGTATTGACCAACAGTCCAAAACTCAACGTTTGATTTAAAAGAGAAAAACAGAAAATCTGAGAATTTGAAACTGACTCCAGACAACATGAGCTGAGCTGAGTCAGAGAAAACTGAGGAAACCAAATGTGCATTTTCATCAAAACACTGAAAGTGAATGAAAATCAGGAGCCAAACTTAACCATCAGGTCCAAACAGTTGCTGACTGAAGACACATGGACAAAGCTGATCAGTCAATCCGTCATTAACACAGAGCAGAGGACCAGGGTTCCTCAGCTGCAGGCTCAGGCTGACACATTACTCTGCACGTACTGAGGTTTCTTTTTATTTTTCAGTTGACGTCGCTCGTTGGTCCGTCCAGCATCAGACACGCAGCAAACATTAGTCGGTCCTCAGCCAGCTGAACACAGTGATGACGACTCTCCTGTTTACACTTGTTTACTGGGCCCAAACCCATCAGTCTCATGCAGCTTCCACTGTAGGTGACTGTCCAGTGTCCCACCTCAGCATCAACTCTTTCCCACCACAGGAACTTGATGACCCTTGGCCTGGAGCTTCCTGTTAGCAAGGTGTTTGGTTCTGCTCTGCTTTTTATGAACTGTGACGTCCTGGACGCCACCAAAGAGGTGGAACTTAACTCAACCCGTAACTGAACATATTCATTATCCCGGGTTCTGCTTTTGTTTCCAGGTCCTGAACCAAGTCTGAGGACGAGTTCCGGGAGCTGAATATCAGCGGGACATTCACAGGACTGTCCCTCGCGACCAGACAGATGTGTCGTCCCATCTCAACGACAACAATCACAACAACGTAGCAGCAACCACCAAGGAGAACAAAGGACAGCGGACACGTGAAAATCACGCGTGTTCGCTGTCACCTACACAACGACATCCCGTCCTTCCCCATTTTGTCAAATACAGTGGAAAAGC